>WHYT01015274.1:25068-39266 GCA_009806455.1 Tetrax tetrax | reverse complement strand
TCTCTTTTAATGGATAATCTTGGGTCCAATCTGACGTGTTAGCTAAGATGGTAGCAATCACATTTGCGTTAGATTATGGACTTGTCAAGGGAGCTCTAAAAATGCATAAAACTTCAACATTTCTCAAATGAACCTTATCTTTGACGGACATTTGAATAAAAGCTGAGAAATCACTGCTTGCTTAGAGATATCAACATAAAATCAGCATTTACCTTAGCAGCACCAGGTACAAAATTATTACATTCTCAGTATACTCTTTGGGAGGACTTTACTTGTGGGATTCTACATACTTTTCATTTAATAGAAATCATAAGTACCCCAAATTTTTGCATATATATGCATGATCACCTTTTAGCACCATAAAGCATCACTTTAGCCATCCTCTTTGTTTAATGCATCCTGGTTTAATCCAAATTTTGTATTTCAAGAGCTGGCAGGATTTTGTCCAGAATTGTGCAAAAGATTTACAGCTCTTTCTTAATTTCACAGAATCATAGAATGGTTAAGGTTGAAAGGAACCTTCAAAGGTCATCTAGTCCAACCCCCATTTCTCCTGTCTCAAGTGCCTTTAGCTGAACTTTCAGAAACAGAAGTGCCCCAAATAAGGGACCACAGATTGAAAATTTGATTCTTGTTTGGTTTGTCAAAGAGGTTGTAATCTTTGTACTTTGTACTGTAATCGTTGTACTTTTTTGGAAAGTATAATGTACTTTATATGTCTTGGAGTTATGGACATTACAAATATAAGGTCTCAAATTTAGTGAAATATCTGTTACAGTGATAATTAATTGCAGTTCATGCCTTTAATGAGAAATAAGTCTCCTTTGTTATCAGAGACTGTGAACATGCTCAAGTAAAATGTAGACCATATGGCAAATAAAACTGATCTACAGAAATCAAGCTTTCAGGAAAATTAATATTGGCAATATTTCTTCCATAGATATTTAGGAAAAGAGAAATAAGTATTTTGAGGTTTTTAAGTACAATTTGTACAATTTCTATAGAAAGCAAGAATTTGTATCTAGAAAACAAGAATATGTAGTCAAAAAAGTTTCAGTTAATAAAAAGAATTCTCCACCGACAAATGTTCTAACAGACTTTCATGTATTTTTATTGAAAATTTAAATGTATAATTTATGGTTTTTAGTAATCCTTTTATAAATATATACAACTTTAAACTTTCATTACATTCTGATTTTTTTTTTCTTTGTTGTTTTGGTACCCTCGTGATTCTATTTCATATTTGACAATTCAGATAGAAGTAACTTTTGTCTCTTGGCTCAAAGTCTTGTATGCTGCAGTAATTTTTTTTTTTCAAGGTAAATATTATTCTCAATGCCAAATATTATTATATGTAATGTATTTATAAATATTATAAAAAGAGGTATGAACAGCTCAAAGATATCTCAGAGGTGTTTCCAAACTTTAATAAGACAAGGATGATATCGATACAAATATATTTTGTTTGCTAGTACCTACGTTAAGATTGTTTCTAGGTGTCTATATGCAATATAATAAGTACTAGCCAATGTATGTGAATATGAAAATTATGTTAGAGAAATATAAATTTAGCTAGTATTAGTAACTTTACTTTTTCCAATGACAGCCTGAGACAGGAAGTGGAATGGTACTTTGATGAATAAAGCAAAGGACTGTCTTTCTCCTCTGCTATTAACTTGCTAAGTCAATACAGAAAAATCACTTAAGCAAACATTTTCAAAGTTAGGTGAATAAATGAAGGTACTTCAGTGTAAAAGTAGATGCTGTTGTAAGACCAATGAGATCCAAGGAGAACTTGAATCACCTACAAATAACTCTGTTTCCTTACTGTCACCTTCCAGTGCTGTGCATGCTCAGATAACTGACAGTCTCAACACAAAACCTGTGGTAGAGAGAAGATTGAATCAGAAACAGGAAGATTAAGAGGACAGACTTCTTACATAACCCACATCATGCCAAATAACAGGGATGCTCTCCTGAAGGATGATGCATGGGTTACATGTGAGAAACTACGGAGTCTATCAGAGTAAGATTCATCAAGCAGACTAACTGCATAAACATATTAAACGTATTTTTAAAACTACCTGTCTCACTCCTTTTCAGGGCCAGAAAGCAAGACAAGAGATAACTGTTCTGGAAGAGTAATTCCTGGTTTCCTGAAAATTGAAATCTGAGCCTTCAGAAATCAGAATACATTGCAACTCAAGTCACTATGATCATATGGCAGATTTTGTAAAGATAGGAGTTCATTATAATTGCCCTTGGAGGAAGTGATTTCTGAGTCAGAGAAACTCAACACTGTCTACAATTATGAAGAGTTTATTTTCTTTTTATTTAGTTTGAGGTAGAAGGAGATAAAAGGAGGGTGACTGTTGTGCCAGTTTGGATGAATATAACAAAAGACCAGATAATAAAACATCTGTTAAGAACATGTGTTGGAACTCCAGGGTATACACTGAAACTAGTCAGTAATATCTGTGAGTGAATGAAAGAATGAATAAATAAGTGTATAAAATCATGATTCCTTCCATCATACTTTCCCTATGGAACCCCTAAGAACTTTTTTTAAACCTTGTCAAAGATAGAGGAACCTAACATCTCTGCAGCTGTTATTCAGTACAACATCTTCATATTGACAGATCTATCAAACTAGAGAGGAGTGTAAGACTAAAGAAAACATGAAAGGCTACTGTAAAGGAGAAACCATGGCCCAGAGAACTCTGTCAGTGAGAAAAGTCAGAGAAGTAAAAGAAAAGCTCAGGAAAATCAAGTGACCTGCTCTAGGGCCACCGAAAATGCCAAAGATAGATAGGAACCAAGTCATGGCTTGATGGTTTCTCTCTATTAGACACATTGCATTTCAGGAGTATAGGTGAGTATAAAACATACCCTAAAAAGTACAGACATATGCTAATGTATATGTGTCTTAGTTTACTGTTACAAATTATCTTAGTGATCCAGGATCATCTCTATTCCAGAAGGTGAGAGGTAACGTTTTTATAATTAAAAAAAACCTTTACCACTGTCTCCACGGATTCCAACTTCCTGATTGGTGTGGCAGATTTGCCATCACTTTGCTGTCTGTGGTGATTTAACCCGAGTTACCACACAGTTTCTCACTCGCCCTACCCAGAAAATGGGAAGAAAGGAAAACTCATGGATTGAGGTAAAAAGAGTTTACTAAATACTAAAAACTACAAAAAAAAATAACATAAGTATGTTAATTTATACAAAATATACAAAATGAGCAATGTATGGGTTCTCACTACTCGATGTCCGAATGACCAACGCAGCCCAAGCAGTGATCACGGAAAACGACACCAAGCAGCAAGCAAAGGTTGGGAGAGCAAGCCATCAAGGTAGAGAGAACAATGCCAGCAAGCAAGAGAGATGGAAAAAAGATGGATGCCAATGACGCATGCCAGAACGGATGCCTGAATGGAATGCCGCCTCCCAAGGGCAAGTCTCACTTATATACTGAGCATGATGTTCATGGCCACTTTGGGTCAATTATTCTGTCTGTCTTTCGCCCAGCTTCCCACATCTGCACATTAACGAGACTGTAACGAGATTTCAATGAGACTTGGAAAGCCAGACAGTGTCCTTGGTCTCATTAACAACAACTCATATCATCAGGGTGTTTTTATCAACATTCTTCACACATGAAATCCAAAACACACCGGCTACTGAGAGAAGAATTAACTCAATCCCTGCCAAAACCAGGACACTGTTCTATCAAAAATTACCTTTCTACTGGCTCTATATTGGAAAGCTTCTCATTAAATAGTGACAGACATTTAAATGGACAGATATAATGAAAATGATTCCCAGGAAGTGTAAGAAATACTATGAAGTCCTGCAAGAAGCCTGCAACAGTTCTAGGAGGAGAGCCAAGTTATCTAACTTTAGGTAGATATTGTTTTGGCCAAGCTTTAGCCAAGAACCCATTCTTCCTTTTTTTGGAAACAGGTGGCTGCAGTTAAAAGCAATACAACCCCAATCACTTACAAGCTGGTTATCTGTAAATTGTTGCTTTGAAATTGGAAAGTGATGAGATATTTTCTATGTATCTTTCCCTCTTTGAGTTTCTGCTTTATTTGAGTTTTTCCTTATAGGCATATTGCCATAGCTGCTGGTTAAAAGAATTAGCTGATGGAACATAGGCATTCTCAGTTCTCATTAGGATAAAGTGCTGGAGGGACATTATAGTGGCTAACTGTAAATATATAAAAAAAAAAAAAGTATTGTCACATTCCTTTTTTCTGCTACCTGGATGGCACCGTGGAAAATATCAACAAGCTTTATGAACTTCCTAACACTGGGGCACCGATACTTTTCCCTTTCAGTGATGGCCATTTGGGTCCACACTATCAGGAAACACAAATAGAATGCTTTGTATTAAATAAACATAAAGTAAAGTGATATTTAAGTTTATATAAACAGCTCTAGGAAGTCTTTGGGAAAAGGATTTATCAGCACAGGTAGCTTAAATCTTCGAAGTCTTTAAATCCTTTCCTGATCTTCCATCCCACAATTCCTATACCAAGTGTTAGTATATGTGGAATTAAAGAAAGGCTAATTGTAGCATAGTTGTGATTTTTGGCGTGTAATTGCAATTAAGAATCAAGCAGATACAGAAAACAATGCTCAGTAAGTCAATTACTCACTTGAAGCTCTATGCTTAGGAAGATTTCAGTCTTCTGATGTAGCCCAGTACCTTGCACAGTCTTCTTTCTCTCTCTTTCCTAAGAGTGCTCTATGTTGTGCTTCAGTATACTTTCTACATTCTCTATATTTCAAAATTTAAGAGCAAAATATTATAGTAGGTTAACTTTAGGCTGGATATCATTAATGAGACAACTAACTGAAAAATCAATGATCAGTTTTGAACATTATCTTGAAGACAACCGCAATCCTCACATTTTCTGGGAGCCAGGGAGGGTGACTTACTGTTTAAGTTATATCTTGCTTCTCATGGCCTCCCAAGAGGTAAGGTAAATTATAAACTGATGAGAGATGTTATTGTAGCACCCGTACAAACACAAGTTTTCTACCCAGAGGCAGAAACAGAGTGCAAGACCTTCTCCTAAATGCCCTGAAAAATGCCTGAATTTTGTTTTCAAGACATCATGTCTCAAAACTGAAACACTCTTTGGTCTTTAGTTTTTAGTCTCTGTGCTTTTGGATAGCTAGCACAGTGCAGGGATGTACACCCCTCATGACTGGACCACAGTCACACACTGCTGAATTGGGAACCATGAAACTGGCAATGGTTATAACTTTCTCTTGGCTTAGGCTGGAGAAAAAAAAAAAACAAACAGTGAATGTTCTAGAGGAAAAAAGGTACTGAGCACTATTACCAAATCCTTTAAATGTTTATTCTGGATTTTTTCCCCTGATTTAATTGTATTTTAAAATAATATCAAATTATATTAAACAGTCTATTTATTTTCTCCACTTCCTATGCTCACAAAAAAAAAAGGACATCTGTTTGATGTAAAACATTTGAACGAGTACCAAAAACAGTACTATATGAGCACAGCTCCCATAGTAGAGCAGAAACAACTTTTTAAAATGTTGGCCTATGAGTTGAAGTCATTGTATTTACCTAAAATGTTGTTACAATTGACACAAACACATGTAGGCACACACAAACATAATCTCGTGATAATTGCATATCTACTAACCAAAAATACAAATTAATCTGTCTTTTCTAGGGAAGTAATCTAGGGAAGTCATAACCCCTATAGTCTATGCCTCTGGCATTTTTCTGTTGAACAAAGGACCAAGTCATATGAAGCAGAAGCACACACAACCAAGTGGGCCACAGCAGACCTTTAGGGCAGAGGAATGCTGAATGCGATACCTTCTTCCTTCCCACTCACTTGGACTCGCTGTACGTAAGTCAAGCCTGAGACATTAACTAGAATAAGATGAGGCCAGATGTTGACTTCAGGAGGTGCTAAGAAAACAGTACTGAATTGGTGGGGGAGCCATCTTTCCTGGTGAGCATGAAAGAATATCTCTATGCGTATGTATATTAAATCTGATGTAACAGGAGAAAGGCATGAAGCCTTCAGGAAGACAGTGGTGGGGAGTCAACATCAGGCATCAGAAAGGGTAATTTTCTCCAAAACCGATATATTTGTACACTTGGGAATGGTATCCCTCAATTAGGCTGCAGAATGTATGAAAACAGCATAGATGCCTGCCACTCTTCCAATAGAGAGGTAAAAGTTGTTTGTCACAAATGATATATGTCATAGATATACAGTATTTTTTTTTCAGTTATCCTTTACATTTACTTTTTTAACCTCATCTCTGAACTTCAACCCTCTGAATTTGCCTTAGGCTCTAGCCTATTTTTCCAGCACCCTACCGAAGAGGTCAATTCTGGTCACTAGTCACTGAAGGTTGTGGCTCCAGGGAAATTCTCTTCAGCTCCATTAGCCCATGATAGAATATTTAGTAGTGTCAAGGAATGAGGTAACTGTACTCCCAAAAATAGTAATTCTGTAATAAGATAAAGTATATTTTTTACAGGTCAGTTATCAATTAGTGGGGCTTGTAAGCCCTATCATGTTTTTGCCAAACTTCTGAAAATGGTGTTTCAATGGATCAAGCAAAAGTAGGCAAATTTTCACATAAATGATGAAAAAATAATTTGTACATTTTTATGTATTTCTAACAAGCAAAGATCAGACTGCTTCTCAGAAAATACTTTTATGAGAATATCCTTTACAAGTAAGCAAAATCTTGTGTTTTTTCCTCAAAGCTTACTTTAGAAATTATATGACCATTTATTGTGGTATTTTCCATGCCATATCTGCCTGACACAGGCTGCCAGTATGGAAAATTCCTGCCTGAGCTTTTGAGAACTAGCAGTATTCCTACTGGTTGAAAAGAGAGTCCAGATATGGGAACGTCAGTCAAGTTTAAGCACTGACTTTGCTTCCTAAGCTGCCTGACTCTGTGATGCCATTCTTCCTATAGATGCCAACACCTTTTACAACCTGGCTACCTTCTGCTACTGATTGCATCCTTGTCATCACTCCACAGAGCTGCAAGCCCAAAACATTTACAGACCATGAAAAACTGCTGAAAATAACATAATTTTAAAATTGTACGTTTGAGGCTTTCCTTATTCATCATTCTATTGCTGACCCCTTGAGGTGTGCAGACTCCACAGTCTCAAGATTGTTTTTGGAAGTGTGAAAGAAAAAAAACCTCTTGATTTTCTTATAAAGGTAAGATTTTCAGTGATTTTGCCTTCTCTTTTGCAGCTCTGAAAGAAAAATAACATTAAAATTTTAGGAAATTGCGAGTGTTGGTATAACTTTAACAAATCAGATAAACAAATCAGGGCTGGAATTAAAGGCAGTATGTTATCTGGCCCTGTATAACAACACCAGATCTATGCAACCCCTGGTAGAGAGTGATTGTTATGTGAACAGCACTGGTGAAGGTGCAGCACTAAAGTGACAGAAGAGGAAATACTAGTGAAAGATACCGGGGAAAACTTCCTTCTGATAGAAAGCTTTAATGTTTCCAGAAAGCAGACTGGATATTAGTTACAATTTTGCTCTTCCCTCAAAGACTTCCACAGAATGACCTGCACAGAATTCAATTTCTTTCCCTTGAAAGGAGGCAGAATTGAGTCAACCCTGCCAGAATTTGAACCTGTGGCTCAAGGGAGTCTAAGTAATTCAACCCTTAGGCACGACTTTTAAGCCATCACCCTCCAGCGTGTGATAAAAGGTGTTATATAAAGAAAGGAAAAAGAATTGTAATGAGGGAAGTTTTGGATGAATCATAAAGGGAGAGAGATTTCAGATATTTTTGGAGGGGGCATGGAATCACATTTTTTTTCAAGTTGTGGGACAAGAGCAGGAAACAACAATTAGGTTAAAAACATTTTCAAAACACTGAAGTGAACTCAAGATTTTATACTATTTAAGAAAGTTTAGGAAAGTTTTTGGTGTGTGTGTTCTGTTTGCTGGTTCCTTTTTCCTGACTTTCTGCTGTCATCTCTTCCTGAAAGAGAGCTTGACAGGAGGTAATGTTTGTTTCTGTATTTCTAACACATCTGAAACTGAAAATAATGGAAACCATATGAAAAAGTTCAGTCTGACATTTTGCTGTTGAGAAAAGAACTCATAGTTTCAAAAGAAGTTTGTTAAAATATTACTAGTAACAGTTTTGTGGATATTTTGCTGCTTGGTCTCTCTCTCTTTCTCTGTCCCTCCATTTGTATGTAAAATCCACAACGAACATGAACTTAGTAGTTGTGCTGCTTCTGCTTTTAAAGTAAATTAAGTTTTAAAAAGTGAGTTTTACTTTATCTTGGAAATACTAAAACTTCATCTCTTTAGTGACAGGTTTTACTTATTTCCATCAGATAGAGTGTGGATTTTGCTCAAAATCAAGATAACTCCTATATGATACTCTTTAATATAACTGTATATGTTTATATTATTCCTATAAAAATCTTTGCACCAAATTTTATCTGGTGGAAATGGGTTCCATACTTTTAAATCAGTTTTAAATGTGCTGTCTTTTACTCTTGTTGAATATTTCCGTATGTTTCCATTATAAGAAATAAAAATAAGAGCACTTTACTCACTTCTATACATCATTCACTTAAAGATACACACACTGCAGTTATTTCAGAGAGGAAAGATTTTTTTTATATTCCTTTAATCTGGAGACATTTTGTTTCTGCCATATCAGATTTTTGTCTCATCAGGTAGCCCAAATAGAACACACTATTCCAGGGAATATTTTTTCTTTCCTTGCATGTCTTCTACAGCACTTTCTGAGCAGTTCTTTCTGTTAAGCCATCCACCCAACAGATGGGATTCTTACCTTGTTGCATGTATAGACCTCAGCAGAGTACAAGAGCAATTCAATTTGCTCCTTCCATTCTGCTTGATTTAATTAAAAAAAAAAAAAAAAAAAAAAAAAAAAAAAATTGCTTTAGTCAAAATCAGAAATTTCCACGGGAAACATATTTTCAAGTATGAATAATTAAGCAGTAATAGTTTTTTTCTAATAAAAATTTGAGATCTTTTTTTTTTATTATTTAGAAATTCAAACTGGAGTATCTATTTTTAAATACAAGATGTGTTATTTGAGTTAAGGTAAAATTTAAACAGAAGATTCTTCTCAAAATATAAATTCAAAAGAAAAAATTCTACAAAACATTTTTGAGAATTGTTACAAGAATGAGAGGACATGAAAACATCCAGATTCAGAAAAAAAAAATCCATTGTCTTTTAAAAGGAACTGTTCAAATTAAAAACCAACCAAACAAACCAACCAACCAATCTAAAACAAAATTCTGTTCTCCTGTAGTTTTCACTGGCTACACAAGCTGTTAGTTTGTATTTATATATCCTGTTTTCATCTTGGTAACTTAACTTAGATCAGCCAATTTATTCTGTGCTGTGAGCAAGTACTGGGAGAAATCAAGATGTTACAAACATCTAAATATTTGAAATATCAGAGAGTATGACCAATAAGTCATCTATTGGTGACAGCAATGAGAAAAGCCAAAACCATCCCAATATTTCTGTTGATCTTCCCCAGTCAGAGAGAGACACTGGGGTGCAGTACAAAGTTGAGGACATGAGCAAGTTCTGCAATAAGAGGGTCTGATTAACACAGCACAGCAGAGATTCCTCTCTTCTTTGTCATGGTCCATTTCTGATGCTTCAAAAACAGATTAAAAAAAAAAAAGATATAGCAGAAAAACAGCACTGATTTCATTTATTTTCAGGGCTAGAAATGCCCTAAAGATTCTCCTTTTAGATTTCCAGTTACTTTTTTTAGACCTGGGACTTGATTTTCTTCTCACATTCATGAAAGGGACTTGGTTGACACTGATAGAAATGTAATGGTGGGAAATCAGGACATTACCACTTCAAAATCACCATGATGCTATGGACTACAAAGTCTAAACTCCAGTTTGGGGAATTTAGGATAAGTTTTTTGGGGGAATTCTTTTTACTGCATCAAAACCACTGCAATTGTCCTAATAGATACATGCAAAATCTGCTATTGTAATGATGATATATTAGAAATATTACATTATGTTAAATAAAGGCATTATTAATACACTTCCAATGATTTAATGGTTTAACAGAGAATTGTTGTGAGTACAATACCAAAGGCCCACTTAGTAGACCTGAGAATGTGTCTCTCCAACCCTGTGGTAATCCTGAAAGCAACGGGGTTCACTCATCAGTTTTTGTTACGGGTAACTCATTTGTTGTTGTGCCATGCCAGCGTGATTTAACTAGCACATGTGAACAACGGCAACACAAGCCCGATTCCTGAACATTTAAAACTAGCTGGTGAAGGCAGATGGCATTCTCCGGTTCTCACATTGCTCTACTGCGGAGAACTAAAGTTTAAACTATCAGCTACCTGCCATTTTTGAAATTGCTGCAGATAAAAACTCTTTGATGATTTCAGATTTCTGCTGCTTGCTTGCAGGCTTACAGAGAATAATTGCTACCATAAGAAAACTACTGAAATAGACGATAAACTGATTTTGGCTGGAAGTTCATTGTAATTCTGTTCTATATTGGTATGTGCTGCACCACAGAGACAAGTGTTTGTTTTAAACAACAACAAAAAAAATAGCTAAGCTGAGGTGGAAGAAAAACAACTCACCAGTTTAATAGTTCTGATATAATAATCTGTGAACCAGCAAAGATAGAAACCTAATTGTTACTGAAAAGATTAAATAGACTATGTCTGGTATAAAACACGCAGGGCCATATGCCATGCTGCAAGGCTGTAGAGCAAAGGAATGAGGCACAATATAATCCAGAACAAAGACCCCATCTGTAAAGCGAAACCATTAATGTGACATGGCTCCCTCATTCTTTTTCAAGGTCTTGTACCTCTGCTTTGTTAAATGTGAAGATCATCTAACCTCTATCCCCCTCCTCAAGATCTTCCTATTTATCTGGGCTCAGTCTTATATTCGTTCTCTTTAGTACTCGTCCTTACAATGGTACTGAGATTCATTTTCATTGCTTAGTCACTATGACCCTCAGATTTTTTCAGAGATGTTTCTTTCTGAGACAGGGAAACATAACCTACTTTACCCATCCTTTGAAGCCGATTTTTATCTTTCACTGTATATTAAAACAATTATGTTTATTTTTTCCTAGCTGATCAGGTTCTGCAGTACTGATTTGTCTTTGTCTTAACATCAGAATTGATTAACACTTTGCAAAATCACAAAATTGTAGAATAGCTGAGGTTTGAAAGCAAGTCTGGAGATCTCCTAGGACAACCCCCGTATTCAAAGCCAGGTGAAATAGAACAGGTTTCTCTGTACATTATCAAGCTGAGTTTTGAATATTTCCAGTGATGGAGACTCCACATCCTCTCTGAAAATCTGAGAAACCTGTTCCAGTGCTTGATAAACACAAAATATGTTTTTTTTCTTATGTTTTAAGGAAAGTTCTTGAGTTTTTTCGCTTTGTGCCCAGTGGTTTCTGTCCTGTCACTGGATAGCACTGTTAGGAGTCAGGCTTTGTCTTCCTTACACTCTCCCATCAGGTATTCATACACATGGATAAGATCACACCTGAGCTTCTCAATGCTACTCAAGGCTACTCCAATTTTCTCAAATTGAAGTCTTGAGAATTCAGCTCTGTTATTCACTGTAAATGTCATAAATGGCATAGAATTTGACTGCAAACAAAATTGTTTACAATAAAATGCATCTGTTCATTCTTTTAAACCTATTTATTGTATTGATTCTAACTGTTTTAATTACTTAATCAAATATTGTGTAGCCCCAAATCAAATGCCGCACAGACATCTAAGAGCCAGCACTGTTCTATTTATTAATTTAACATATGCTCCTCTCTAAGGAACATTTCACATCAGCTCATATCAGATGGGATATACTTTACACAAAATGAGTAAGAGTGAATCTTCCTGAAATATACAGAGTTGTCCAATTTTCTTGCTCACCTTTCTGAAAATCAGCATTTTTGTATCCATTTTTCCCAATTATCTCCAGTGTTCATAAATTTTGTGAAAACTGACATAGAGAAGTCAGAGATGGTTGTACACAGTTATTTTAAAATTCTTTGGGGTAAACTATTGGATATGTTAAAGCAAATATATCAAACTTAGTAGCAGTGATTTAACATGCTTCTCAACAATTTCTTGGAGCTGAAAGCATATGGTCATATGATGTGACTTCATTTTTCAGTTTTTCCCAACTGCAGAAGGGATATGTGTTCTGAAAACGTTCGCCTTTGTTGTATTATTATTGATAATTCTTCCATTCTTATCTATTAAGTAATTGATACAATTACTAGTACTTGTAAAAGTATTTTTGGTCAGTAAGAGGTATCAGCTACCACTTCTTTTGCTTTATCTGCAACGTGAGGTTGGACTATATATACTTCAAAGGTCCCTTTCACTCTACACGATTCAAACATCACACATAATGATTCATAACAGTTTACTTCTGAAAAGTTGATGACTCAGAAGAAAGTACACTTTCCCTCCCTTCTAATCAACCATGTCCTTCATAAATAGGTTATAAGCATTTGTTTAAAACTCCTATTTCACAATCTTGAAACTGGTTTTCATCAAGCAAAGCTAAGACAAAACTATTTTCATGAATGAAAATTTCCACTGCCTTTTATTTCTTATCCAAGGTCCTACCACTGCTATGTCTTTTGCTGTCCTGATTACAGAATAAAAAATCTTAGAATAATTATGTTGGAAAGGACCTCTGGAAGATTCTTGTCCAACTTCCCCACCCACCTAAACTAGGTCCATCAAAATCAGGTTGCTAAGGGCCTTGTCCACTTGATTTTGTGACTACCTCCAATGATGGAAAAGCCACGGCTTTTCTGGGAAACTCGTTCCTATGTTTTTTTTCCTGATTTCTAACCAGAATTTCCAATATTTTCTAACCAGAATTTCCAATATTCCAACCTGTGTCCATTGAAACATTCCCTTTCTTCCCGTCTCTACGCAGACTAAGGTAGAAGAACACAGCAATGAGATTACACTATTTGTGTTCCCTTTATTTTGATTTTGTGCTAAATTCATAAGAAGTTCAGTGTTCTTTGTCATGTACACTCCCCTCTTGCATTAGTACACTGATTCTTGAGTAATGTAGCTGACCTCTCTGGCAACTTGTCAACTTTTAAGATGACAGAACTTACCAGAGCTTCACCGACTCTCCTTCCCATTCACACCTACTCCCTGGGACAAGTAAGAAAACTTTTGGCAAGAGCTACATCCCAACCACTGTATCATGCACAGCTTACCCAACTAGAATTTTTTTTCTATAAACTGCTTACATTTTTTCCTTTCTTCACCTGATCATTTTTCTTCTGAATCATAACCTACTAAGGAACACATAACACCATTTTTGACAGAGAATGACAGTGTTTGTTATCTTTTGCTAAATGAGTCCTTTATAAATGGTTCACACCCATGGATTTTAATATTTTAGCCTTACAAGTCTTCCATGCTTCTATTACTGTTTACATTCCACAATTATTGTGATTAATATATTTAGATTGTTTGTTTAGTGTGAGGGCCCAGCAGCCATCTAAAGGTGCATTCTAAATTAATTTTCCATTTGACCAGATGAATCTGCAGAGATATTCTTCACATATTCCACCCTTAGTCTTTAGGAAGAGTAGAAATTTCTATTTGCAGAGTTCTTCACCCTCTTCTCCCTTGTTGCTTAATGCCCCTTTTTCCATCTCCCTACTCATCTGTCATTAGCTTATTGACCTGCTAATGCAAGTTCATTCCAAATAATTTGTTTTCCAAGTCCTTTTTGCTTTGTAAGTGGGTGGGATGCCATCTACCAAATTTAGTTGCTTAGAAACTGGACTTCTTCAGGCTCCGGAGTTACCCATTCAATCTAAAAGTTGATACTTCTAGTCCATTTACCTAATGGTCTTGGTAGAAGTACTTGCGCTCCTTTTGTTCTCCCACAGAAGATGCTAATAATAACAAAAACACATTCCATGTCATTTTGATCAATTATTGCTCATTATGGTACAGAGAAGGGTACTTCTTGCTAAAAAGAAAGTCCTCGCACTGGCTCTCCAAATGCCCAACAAAGCTTAAGAGCCATTAAGCCACCCAACTCAATTCCATCTCCTCACAAATACTCAAGAAACTTAAATATTAGC
>WHYT01015273.1:11390-47759 GCA_009806455.1 Tetrax tetrax | reverse complement strand
CGGGCAGGGGGCGGCCGCTCGGTGGTTGCCTGGCGCCTCTGTCAGCTTCCAGCTGGGGTGAGTTGCGTTAAAAGTCTATTTTAATTCCGCTGGTGATTTATCTTACAGCCATTGGCAATTTACTGAAGTTTTGACAGGTTAGAAAAAACAGATTTATCAACAAATAATGAGTCTATATCCTTGGAATTTTATAAAAGTTCATTGCTCTGAATAACAGCCATTCATGCTGGTTGAATATCTTTAGTATGCACAATGCGTAGTGCTTTAAATCATCATCAACATTATATTGTTTCACATACAATGCCATTTGCATCATGGAGAAGCCAAGAGATGTGCTCGGACCAGAGTGCTGAGATGACTGGAAATAATGAGCTGGTCTTCCGACCCCATTTTGAGGACTCTTTGACCCAAAAAGCAGGTAGTGCTTGGTAGGCGAGTAAGGCTGATAATCCTGGGCCTCTAAGGGGGTTGCACACTGCCTGCAGGAAACCTTAAAACCTCTGGTGTGCACATAAGGCTCGGAAAACTATCCTGGTTTCCATATTTATTGCAATACTCCTGACACGTGTTCAAAAGGAGGGTTCTTTGCTGTCAGCTGCAGTATTCTGAGAGTAGAGAACATAGTACGGAAAGTTTCCATCTGACCTTCGTGTCAAAGTTGAATGACCCTGCTCTTTCTCCCCGCAGTTCTTCCGGGGAGCTGAGGACGCTTCTGCATCTCGCCATTGACCTTCTCCTCACTTTTTGAGAAAAAAGCATTGTGGACAAAACCACTAAATGATGTCACCTTCCGTAGTTACAGCAGCTTTACAGAAGCAAATCTAACCTTACTCCGTCAAAGCCAACTGCAAAACGTCACTACTTTTTGTAGAGTTAGCATGAAGTCGCTGGGCCTGGTTCCGCCAGAGAGTGTGTCCAGACAGCTGCAGATAACTGTTCCCACAGGATCATTTGTCAGACCTTACAAATGATCAGGAAGGAAGAGAGCCATCGCCCAACTGCCAAATCATCGTCTCAGTGGGAGAGCACAGGGAAAGAAAACTGCCACTAAATCTTTCAAATGTTAAATTGTTTTAACTAATTTCATCCTCAGTTTCATTCAGCACTTACTAAAGTTCATTTGTAAATAGAAGAAAAGTCCGAACCACTGATAATTTTATTTTTTTAATTAAATTCTTTATTTATAGTAAATAATGGAATGAACTGGAAAGAAGGCTGGATTCTGTAAATGTGTACACTGTCCGTGAAAGTTGCCAGTAAGTCTGTACGTAGAGTCTCAGGGAAGAGGGAGGTTTCGTTATTGCCAGTTTTACAGGGCCAAGGCTGTAACAAGTTAACTCATATCGCACTAATCCTGCAATGCACACACCTGGCGCCTAAACAATACAGAGCATTTTTCTGGATTTTTTTTTTGGTTTTTTTTATGTTTAGAGAGCTAGATTTGCATTTCAAGTTGCTGCCTGTTTTAAGTCTCTTGGTTTGGGAGGTTATTATTTTTTTAATATTTTAGAAGTCTTACGTCTATCTGATGATTTGGTAGCAGTACAGCATGTAGTGTTATTAAATTTATCTTGATTTGTGTGTTTCTTAGTGCAGTTAATAACTTCTTCGCTTACAGGTAGCCAGAGTGGCCCACAGCTGCTCCACTGAAAACTGATGGCGTTTTTAGCGTGAGCCTGGCCGTGCTCAAATCTGGAGGTTACGCAGCTGGGTTTTACCGTGCTTAGCTGGCTGTGGTAACATCGTATTAGTCAGAACAATGAGGAGGCAGAAGCAAAGCTAAAATTGAAGCTTTAAGGATCTGACTCATTCAGTTTCTGGCGTGCGGAGCTGCAAATTGCACTTCCTGAGTTTGCAGGGCACCTAGCAAGCCTCGATTACAGCGTACCCCAAAATGCGCTGTGCTGTGAAAAGCCCGCTCGCTGCCCCATCTAACTTGCACGTTGTTGCTTCTCATTGCTAATTTCATGTTGGTAGTGGCTTCTTGTAGGGTGTTAGCTGAAAGAAGTCTTTGTGTTGTTGCAATTCTCCTCACCGGTTCTGCAGTCATTGCTCGCTGCCACCCGGAGTGGACAGCTTATGGCAGCGGTATCCTGCTCACCTTCAGTCGGACAGTAACTTGACAGACCTAGGGCCCCCTCCTCTCTGCCCTGACCTTTTGATGTTCATAGGTGGAATACTAGTAATTGCAATACCACTCATGGTAATAAGCAGCATATTGCCTAGTGTTTTTTTTTTTTTTCTCAGAAATAGCAATAAACCTGCTTCTCAGATGTGTTCCTTGTGTTCCATCAACCAGAATAATTTTATGACCGCAGTTCCATATAATTATATCCAAAAAAAAAGCCCAAAGCTGGCAAGTGCGCATGTTGCAGCCCCTTTCAGGTCACAAGCCCTGTCTGAGAAATATCAACAAAATGTCCCTGAGATTCAGCACATCCTGTGCACGGAGATGGCCAGAAGGGATGCTCAGCGTGAGGAACCAGCAAAAGGAAATTCTGTCTGCAAATCTGCAGTGGCTAGAGCAAAGGAGGAGCTTTTGAGGGCAAGTTGGAGAAGATGGTTGACGTGTTTTACTCAGTGCCCTTCTCATTGCACAAAATATTCTGGTGCAGATACCCTGCTTTCTGAATGCTGTTTTCTACACAGGATACCAGCTTGCAGATGGCAGTGGCCATGAGCAAAGCAAGGCATGCTCCAGCCAACCTTTTAGGACTTTCACAGATGCCTGCTTTGCGAGAACAGCTGTTGGCATTCTAAGGCTAGGAACCGAAACTTGGATCAAAAATATGGAGATCTTATGGTTGTTTCACTCACATTTTCCAAGCCACTTATTAATCTACAGTTAAAATTCACTGTCTACATTTGAGATTCTTGAAAGTGATTAAGAGAGTCCCAGGAAGGAATTTTCATTAAAGGTGAGTTCATTTTTTCAGTGCTATTGTTATTTCTCTGTATTTATTTTTACAGCACTTAGAAGATGCTCCCTTAAACGTCCCTGGACAAACGGAAGGTCATAGTACTCCGTACAGCCAGCAGTGATCCCATCTCAGGTGCAGCACTCAGTAACGAGGAGCGAGAACGGGGAGCGCTGATGTAGGAGGTATGCTTGCTCAATCACACCTTTCACCGTGCTCTCTGAGTGCCGTGACCTTGTACGAATCACTCAGCCTGTTACCCATGGGCTGTCCTTTTCCCTGTTCCTTCTCGATTTAGTTTAAACATTCCATTATTTAAGAGGCTTTCTTTCTAAAATATTTTTAGGCGTTTCTTAGAAAATTTTGAAACGGCTTCGAAGGCTTGGCTTTGAGCTGTTTAAGATGGTTGAAGGGACAGATGAGAACTATATGCAATTCAATAGTTTATATTGTTCATGCCATAAGAAAAATATAAAAATCTCCAAAATATCTCTTTTTCTTTTTTCCTGTTCTACCTGGGTGGAAGAGGGATTTTCATAACATTTTCAGAGAGGAATCCTAGAAACTCATTGGGAACCCAGAGAATATTGACAGTGTGATAGAATATCCTCCCCAAATATGAAAAAAAAAAAAAAAAGGAGAATGGGTATTTATGTTCTCTTTTCTGTGAATGAGAGCAGCTCAATTGTATATAATATGCCTTAGGCTATTAACAGGTATTCTTAACACAACTAATTACTTAGGAGAATTACATTCTAAGTAAGAGGATCTGAGTTTTGTTACTTTTTCCTGTTTCTGTAAAATTTCAGAAAAACACAGTAAATCTGTGATAGCTGTGAGGTTATTGTAAGTATTATTATGTTTGTATCTCTCGCTATTGCTGTTTTGATTGAGTCTGTGGTGGCATAAAATCATCATAAATGCCTAGAGAAAGACTCACATTCTAAACACGTAAAGACATCCTAGCCATCTTGGTTTTTAAAGCAACTTCTTTATTTTAGCTTTTCTTTAATTTCTTTTGCTTCTTTTTTTACAAGCAGTAGTATTTTAACAACACAGAGAAGGAAACAGAAGCATGAACTACTCTGGTTCCAACAAAGCAAAATACAAGGTAGGTTAACTTTTTCAAATGCACAATCAAATTACATGATATTCATTTAATTATCAGGTGTTGATACGCATGAGTGTACTGTTGAAATGGATATTATTTCTTTTTTAAAATTCATATTTTCCAGAAAAAAGCCTGGATATTCTCTACATGAAACTCTTAACAATAAAGGGGTGAATTTAAGACTACATTTTGTGTGGCACTGAAAAAATAAAACTACAGCCAGTAGCCTAAACTTCAAAAGAGTGGGACTATACAAGATTATTCTTCTCAGTAGCAAGAAAAACTATTTCTGGAAAATGTACTTTTATATTTAAACTCTGCAGGATATATTTGAAAATTACTCTTTATATTCTTCAGTGAGTCTGCTCCCTAAGATTTGATGACATATATGTCTTTAAATATTGTCTTAGTAGGTACAAACTTAGCAAATTTTCCTACTTCTGAATTACTTTTAGTTCATCATTCTCCTAATTTAAGTTCACTGTGTTCTTATACTCTTTTTGTATTGTGAAACTTCTCCAAATGACATTCCTCAATTTCACAATAGGTTATTGATACAAACCCAAAATACTTTTGAATGTGTCCCAGCTTCTTAACTTTTTACCTACACTTAACAACATTCTTTCTCATGGGCCTGAAAAAAACTGGGACACAAACTGGAAAGCATTCAGCATCAATTCCCACTCTTCCATCTCGATCCAGCCCTGTCCCATTGAAACCAGCAGTACACTTTTGCTTCAGTGGAAGAGAGCCCATTATTTTAGCAGGAATTACACATAATTTTCTGGCATCAAGTACCTTGGTGTCTGGTAGTTACTTATATCTAAGGACAGTAAAGAAATCAGAGAGTCTCCTTCCAGGCATCTAGGTTTCCTTTGTTCTTAGTTATTGGTCATTGTGGTTCTAGGCAAGAGGAAAGGAAAATCTGAGATGAGGAGTTTACATCATAAATAACAGAACATTCAGGGTACATATATAATAGTTCTCAGAGAAAAGATGTCCCCAGGATACAAGTAAACGAGGACGTTTTGCACTGTAGAGATGGCTGTCTTCAAATATCCTGGTGATTGTTTTAGTCCTGTGTTGCAACAATCCAGGACTAGTTCCTGCTAGTGTGTTGTTACGGTATCACATAGCGGGCAGAGCAGCCTACAGGCATATTGCAAATGCGGATAGTTCTCCAGCATAGAATTAGATTCAGGCAGCTTTATGACATTACAGAAAGTTTAGAAATACCTTAGCTAAACATCACTGTGACGTGTTCACGAGTGATGCCTTCCTAGCATCTCCCATTGTAATTCACATTTTTTCTTGTTTGAGATCTCTCCTGTATTAGGATTACGACGAGAATTAGGGCAGAATCAGAGCTGTTCATATGGTGCTGTTTGGGATGAAATTCAGTTTCCTAAACAGAGGCTTACAGTGCCTCTTAAAACACCCTGAGTTGCCTCAGACGTCTATATAGGGCTGTGAGATACGATGGGGCTGTCAGGACAAGGAGACCCGTGTTCTTCTGGAGAACAAAGTGGTTGAAAGGTGGGATGCTCTAGAACTGCCTGGTTTTAGGAAAGTTTAGGGACTTCCCTCTGTCCTGTCAGCAGCCAGCCAGTGTAGAGTCAGTACTGTCACAGCTGCCACCACTGTTGAAAGAGGAGCTCCTTGTCCTGTCACGGAGCAGCAGCATTGACTGGAGGAAGAACCACAGGGTCTCCTTAGAGAGGGACACTTCACTGCCATGCTGGCCGAGTGCTTGGTGAGCAACAGATTGGCGTGCTCTGGAGAGGGTGGGGTTTCCTCCTGCTGGGAGTGTGTTCTGTTTGATTTGCATTACCAGACCACTTCAGCAGCTAAATATGTAAGTACTATAAAACTTTTTATTTCCACAGTGCCCAAACATCACTTTCAGATTTCCAGTTATTCGGATTATGAAAAATTTGCAAACATATTTAGTCAAAAGTAGTACGGAGTTTTGAAAGTCAATAGACATATCGATTCTAAAAGATAGTATAAGACAGGTTAGACTGGTAATCTGTTTTTAATTTCCTTTAAATCTTTCCTAATTAATTTACCAGTGTAATATCAGTGTAGTGCCTATTAGTAGTACCTGAAATAATCCAACTAATATATCATGGGTTTATTATTTTGCCTAAGTCACAAACTGGAAGAGCTTTACTTCTATAGATAGTCGAATAAAAAGCTCCAAATGAAATCTGTGATGCTTTGAAAATGAAGCTTTAGCTTCATCTGTAAACACTGCTGATGGACAAACAGGTTCCATTTCCTATGAAATTCAGTGTTAACATTTTTTAAGCTTTTGTAATATTGGAAAATCTGCAAGGTGAAGACTTTTATTCTACACCAGGAAACTCCTTCGACTATGGCTGAGGGCTACAGAAGATTTTCTAGAAGAACAGGAATATTCCTTGAAAAAAAATTCCTAGAATATCCTAGAAAGGTATCACTGTGGCATTGAGTGATATGCAATCTAGACCTTACAGGATGTCCTGGAATTGATGTGGTGAAGCCCATGAAATGTGAGAGAAACTGCTAAATTAGGGTAGCCTATCCCTTGGTGTCAGCCAGGATGATCCCAACACTGCTGCTGGTTACTTTGATAGTTGAATGGTCTATCAAATGAGGACAGCTCAAAGGTGGCTTAAAACTTCAGCATCTCAGAAATCCTGTTTCTTCAGCCAGACAAGTAAAACCTGTGGGGCCTCCTTTCAGTATTTCTTACCCACATGTAATTAAGCTAGTATAGTCATGCCGGTGTGAAGCCAGTCCAATCTAAATAAGAGCAATAGACAGAGATTTTCTTTGTGGCAGATGAAAACAAAATCATTCGCTGTGAAAGATCCTTCTGATTTTGCACTCTACCTCCTAACACTTACATCCTACATGTCGGCACAGAACTGCGGTTCCCGCTAAATGCCAACTGGGAACACTGCGGAGAGCGCGAAGCTGCAGCCCACCCTGGGCGTGAAGCTGTGGGTAGAGACCCCATGACTCCGTTACATGAGCTGTGGGAATTTGTAAATTGAAATTGTACGAGGTGCCTGCACACTGATCTAAATCAGCATACAGATCTCAATGGCAGGTAAGACCCTTCCTTTTGCCCCTACATCGGAAATGACTAACTGATAAACAAATGACTAAGCAAAGCTTTATTAGTTATGCTTATGTGAAGTTGACTTTCTAGAGCCCCAGCAAGCACAGGAGACAGTGATTTAACTTCACTGTGCCCGTTCTGCATATTCTAGCAAAAACAATAGCAGTTTTCTGCTTACATAGCGTATGCTTCCAACAAGTCGATCCTTCTGCACAATAAATGGAATATAGAGTACCTGCTGTACGTCTGTGTGTACATATATATATACATATTTGTGGCTGGAGTAGCTAAATGCTCCACTTGCTAAACAGATAACACTAGGAGACCAGAAGGCTGATTTGTGACAATGCCCAGCATTTTAAAATGCCAGTATTGACAGCGGTGAACCGAAGCTGTGTGACTGCACAGAGCCCCAGTGAAAACAGAAGCTGGCCTGCGTGGAGCAGTCTGAAGCGTTGGGGCCGTAACTCTGAAGTGACGCGTTCGTGTTAACGGATTGACTCTCAGGGAAGCTGTAGTTACTGACCGCCGCTTTCCCTTTCCCTTAAATAAAAGACATGTTAATGTTTCTCTTTTTGTGAAAAGCAAGTACACATGCAATGTCTGTCCCTGATACATTCGTCAGAATCAACTCCCTATACTGTCTGTTTTTCCCAAAAACATTTTGCAGCATGCGTAGATCATTTTAAAGCGTGCTTGTCTCTTCTCCACGCGCTCAGAGGCCACGCGTATCTGGGTTACTTTCTTGAACCATGCAGACTCGGTGGGGAGATGCTGCCCATACACTGTCTGCATTCAGAAGTATTCTTGAAGAAGATCACTATGGGTGAATTATGTAAAATTTAGCTCCGTGGTTTTGTCAAGTCAGAATCTATATGCAGTACCTGCGTTTAAGGCCTGCTGTTCTCCACCAACCAACCATAGACTGGTCTTACATGTAATAAAAACCAGGCCACTGTGTTCTCAGAACTAGCCTGGAAACCTGCTGTACTTAATAAAGTACAAACATACTTTATTAACCGATGGTCACAAGGAAAAAGCCGAGACTCCTCAGATCATTTACGGAATCCTTCTTGCCTCCAAAAGATCTGAGTCCTTACCTCTGTTTGCAAGTATTAAATTCAGTCTTCTCGGTAATGTGTACTCTGGTTAAATGCAGGGCGCCTCTATTAAAGATGAAAATCAAACCCCAAATAAACTGCACGTTATCTCAAAGAAACCCAGCATTTAAGACTGCATTTAAAAGATACTGCGTTTTAATAAAATTAAGAAAATATTAGAGGTTGGGGAGGCATTGAAATAGCAGAAATACAATACCTTGAGACGGCTAACCTTCAGCGGAGGACTGGTGCTTACAACAGAATAGTTTCAAAGACTTTGTGCACATAACATTTATATTTATATTTTTCTATGCTTTGGGGGTTTTTTTGCGTAAGTTGGTAAGTAAAGCCGATCTGTCTTTAAATGAAAAACTGTAGCCTGCTGACAAAAATTTTACCTTAAATAATGTTCAGAACTGCCATCCGTTTGGATATTTGAAAGCAAACATTCAAAGCAGATTACGTCATACCAAGTTTCAGATAGACACTGTAATGAATACACCTTATTTTTCTAGTACTTGTAAAAGATTCTAGAGTCATGGTTTTGGAGGCTAAAATATTTTAGCCATTAGGGTTATTGTAATGCAAGTTTATTTCCCTGCGCTACCTGTCTGCCAGCTGAGGGGCCATCCAGAAGGCTCAGCGAGCAGCTTATTCTCATTCTTTGCTTTGCCTTATGAAATAGCATCAAATGAATCAACTTCGCTATCCGAAACGGTGCTTTTAATGAGGAGGATACTTTTCATTTCCATACTCTCTTGTTGTGAATAGTTGCTAACTGTGCTTGTGGCTGTGGGAAAAATAGCATCAAGCTCACTGTACAAATCATTCTATCTTAGGGATTTTTTGTTGGTTTTTTTTTTTTTTTTACAAGATCTGGGAGCTGGCTTTAAAGGTCGTGAACATGTTCAGTAATTCATCAGAAGGAAAATGCTCAATTTCACTGCATATAGAAAATGTAGTAAAAAAGTCTCTTTATACAGTTGATTTCATTTTTATTACTTCAGTTAGGTTGCCAATACCAGAGATATAGTTTGAAAATGCTTTCAAATGAAGAAAGAGTTCAATATTTTCTCCTGTGCTATCACCTCCTCTGTTATTCCCTCTTCTGTGACCTTGCTGCTGTCTGGTATACAGGACAAGTACTTGATGTGAGAACTCCACAATTTGTAATCTGAATCATCTTTGGAGCACAAGTAGAACTCTGATGGAACTTAACCAGTGTCTTGTGGCATATGCTGGCTTTCGCAATGTTTACCACTGGTGCACTCAGTCAAACGCGAAGTATTTATTTGTGCTTGGGTTATAACAAGGCTTAAAGCTATTTGCCTATTACTAATAGAAGGCACAAAAGAAAGACCAGAAGATGTATTCAAAACAGAACCTCCTTGGCCAGCTGTGCTCGGAGCTACTTTTGAGAGAACAGCTGGAATTGTTTTAATCGTAGTTCTTATAATCATAATTGTAATTAGCTACTGCCTCTTCTGCAGAGAAGGAAAACATGCTGGCCATTTAAATAGCTCAAATAAAAAGGCCAGAACTATCATTATTCATGGACTGCAAATGAGTTTGCATCTTCTGCTGCTTCTGGTAACAGCTGTTGGAAAACACCCTGATAACACTATTTTACATTTATTAGCCTTTCTTGTTTTGTTGTTTGCACTGTGCTTTAACCCTGTGGTTTATGTTCAGCGAAACAAAGAGCTGCAAACCAAGCTATTCAACAGGCAAACACTCGGTGCGCTTACGCACTGCACGGCAAACAGCAATGACATAGCAGCTATTTAGTTCACTGAGTAAGTGACTGCTCCTAGATGTAAATCTCTAACTCTTCCACCTTCTAAGAAAGTGTGATTATCAGCACTGTAAAATAAAGAAGCAAGCTTCGGATACTCCTGCACAAAGTGTTTTTCTAACACTGGCTGGAACTTAAAGGAAGTTGGACTGTTTGACTTGAACAACTTTCAGATCCTTGTTATGGCCATACTGCTATGAAGCTTACTATGAAACAAGATCAAGAAGACTGAGTACGAGTTGGCATGTGAAGATGCTACAGGTTTGCCAAAGGAGATCTAAACCAGGATTTGTTTTAAAAGAAACAGAAGCCTACTTTCTCTGGGCTGTAGTAAAAGTGACGATTGTAGAGAATACAGTGGAATCCAGCTGCAGGTAACTATCGTTACATAGTAAAATAAAAGCAGTCCCTTTTACTGCTGAATTCTGAAATATGTCAAAATTAGGAATACAAGTCCTTTTTATTTATTTCTTTATTTAAAGCTATGAGTTCTCTATCTAATGAGGCTGATACGTTGTTCTTGTAGGACCTCTAAAAGTGGCTGTACTTGCGGGAAGGACGTGTCTATTTTTACCTCTTGCTTCCCCACACTCACTGTATCCCCGGAAAAGTCTAGAGGTTGCTTTTTGGAGTAAGGTAAAGCTAACTAATCTTTGGGCTTTTATTTTTAGAGGGGCTACCTACACATAGAAACTTGAAAAACTAGACTAATTTTTGTTGCAATTTTTTCCAGCACTGTCAACCCCAAGAGACCCATTCATGGGTACGTACACCAGAAAATGAATTGTCAGCTTTTAAATTATTATAAAGCAAAAGGAAAGCAAATCTAGTGTTCACTTGCCTTTTAATGTTTAACCTTGTAGGGCATGCTTGCTTTTAGCTTTGATATAAATCTGCGAAACTAAACATTATTTTTAAATAAACAAATAAATTTTAACATAAAAGCTAATTTTCTTCGAATAATAGGATTCCAGAATCCTGGCCCACGCTGTGATGAGGAAAAGAAGTTACATGGTACTTCAGGATAAAATTCCAGTAATTGCTGCATTACTCTCCGATTCACGACATACCTATATGCTTCACTTGTGACATTTCAGTTTGAAAGCCGTGGCCTTGTGTGTGTGATCTTACTTTTGCAGATCTAACAGGCAGATGAAAAAGAGAAGAAGAAAACTGCTTATTTAGCAGTGCGTTTAGACGAACCAATGAGATCCTCCACTGAAACGTAAAATGCAAAAAAAAAAAAATGAGGAAGTATGAGCCCAACGACTTGCCAATTTGTTCTGTGATCAGGCAGCAGATAAGCTGTTTTCAGTTTGGTATTTATTTTAGCTTAATATCCTTGTAAGAACAGCACGGTTTGCACAGGAACTGAAAACTAAAGCCAGCTGATAATGAGCTCCACTTTGCCAGTCGGAACGAGCTCTGAATTTTAGGTATGACAGGAAAAAAAAAAGGTTTTCTGCCTCACAGTATAGCGTAAACAGAGAGAGTGGTATGCAATGGAAAAAAAATGGCCGGAGGCTTGTCCTAAGGTGAGCCCGACTCGGAGGCCAGAGCTGCTCGGTGCCTGGCAGGCACCTGCCTGGAGCTGCCAGCTCAGCACTGCTCAGCGGTGCGCTCGTACGGCCACCACGGAAGGCGGTGGGCTGGACTGGGCTGCTCTGGGAGACGGCTGTGGGACTGCGCTTTCCACAGTGCTTGTTGAAACCTGGAGTTCAGTGGAGAAAACGCTGCAGGGTGTCAGAAACAACACATGAGCGCTGAAGCGTCCATTCCCACCTAGGAAACGTGTCTTCCATAGATGTACACGTTTCAGCATCACTGAAATTCTATGGAAAAAGATGACAACAAGCTACATAGTGACACATTAGCCATGGAAGTTTAAAATTATGTCAGACAAATACTAGAGAAGAAAACAAGCAAGATGTGCTTTTTAATTAATAATAATTTTTTTTTTTTTCACCATAAATAAATTGAAATCCTACTGCTTTTCTTATTTCATCCTGTTAGTTGAAACAGGGGAGGAGAGGGAAGATGAGAAGGGTTCTGCCGTCAGGAGGTGGGGAAAGTCCAAGCTACTAGACTGAAAAAAGCGCTGGCTGTTTGAAGATGGGAGTAACACAGCATGAAGCAGCCTGTTCTGAGTATCACCTAACTGCACTGCAAATACAGTACCAGATTTAGAATAACCGCAAATTGAAACCTGAAGAATGGTGGAAACTGTCATCTCTACAGAATTTTGGTAACACGAGGGGAGTGATCAAGGGGGTCTCTCTTCTGAGTGTCTTGTTCACAAGTGCTTCTTGCCCTGGCAGAGTCTCTTACACCCTGGACACCAGGAAGTAGGTCTCAGTTTTCCCTTTCTATGGCTCCTCTGGGGTTACAGCCCTAGGAGCAGACAGTCCTAAGTTCAGTCACTCCTGCAGATTTGTGGTAGCTGTTATAACCGTAGTAATCCGGTATCTTTTAAAGGCGGAGTTTACAGTTGAATTAAATTCCAGTTGATAAACCTTTAGGTAATACTAGATTTTTGCATAGTTTAATCATTGATTATAGACCACAAGCTAGGCAACCACAGACCTTTTCAAACCAAAATGCTTGGCAAGTTATATTTAACTTGCTAAGATGCTAAACATTCCAGAAGCATCAAATCCTTTTTTCCAGGAGAGCTTCTCCCAATGAAAGTGATAATGCCAGTGGAATTTTTGTCAAGTAGGCAAAAGCTCACGAGGGATGTAACAAATTTCTGACTTTTTCCCCTTATCCTACATGAGAGTTCTAAAATTGCTACTTTTGCTTTGCTGTGGTTTTATGCTTTAGCTATTTAGTCCCTGCTCTTCCTCTGCCCTTGTCTGGAGATCGGTCCATTTTACAGCAGCAGAGAAGGTCAAACAGCAGACACAGCCAACCTACTTTCCCACAGTGAGTAACCACAGGCTTGAAATGGCTGAGAACTATATCGAGGTCGTTATCCTTACTCCTGTCCTTTTCCCTTTGGTGGATTATAATTGCTGTTGCTGGTTGTCGTACATTTCTATATTCTCCGTCGTTCATGGAGATGATGTTTTCTGGTGGTTTATACAGAGGATTTCAGAGGGATGATGGCTGTTGATGGGTTACCATTTCAGAGAATGTAGACAGAAACACCTTGGAGTGTATCTTCAAGCTTGCCTTCACGACACACGTTCTACTGTCCTGCAAAGCTTTTCAGCACTAGTTCCAGGAAGCTCTCTCAGGCAATGTGGTTTTGCCCACGTGTAAAGATAGGCTGGGAGATTTTACACATCCTGATTGAAAGCAGTCCGTGGGTCTAAGTAGGGTGGAGGCTAGACAGCGGCTTGATAGACCAGCAAATATGTTCTCTTCCACAGGGCCTGACATCTGCTGGCAGTAACTGCAGTCACGAGATTAGTCTTCCAAATTATAGGTACTTCAGGAGAAAGGATGCTTTTATGTATACTTTTTCCTCTTCCTGTTTCTACTCAGAAGCAAAGCTAGCACGATGTATATAATGAGTATTCTCTCCGTGTCTTCAAATCAAAAGGTGACAGGATTTGGTGATAGGTCTGGTTTTCTGTATTCGCCAGCGCAGCGAGTGGTGTGGTCTGACAGCGGAGCAGCGTGCTTTTCAGCACATTTGTCGTTGCTAAGAGAGGCCCTGGCGATCACGTTATGCCCTTACTGGTGTATGTTCAGCCTGGCTCCCTAGGCCTGGAGCTTCCGTAGCAATTATAGCAGGATGATACTGGCACCGCTGAATTTGCAGTGATGTAACAGGTTCTAATTCAGCTCGAGAAAGAAGGAAATGGGTTATCAGCTGAGTAAAGAGAAGTTGAACTTACATGATTACTTTCCAAAACAGACTCACTCGCAACATTAGATGTTTCCAACAAAGCTGGTTAGCACATTGCTGGCAAAAGATTTTGTGAGCGTGTTTTGTTTGGACTGTTCTGCTTTGTCAGTGTGGTTTGGAACACAAAGGCTATTGTTTAAAAAAATATGAATGTTAATTTGCATTCCAGTGCTGGGTTATTACACAGGGTGTGGAAAGAAAAAGCAAGCTCTGATTCAAAAAAAAAAACCAACCAACATTGTTTCCTTTTCCCTTTCTTCTTCCTCATGCCTGGTTCTCCTTTACTTTAATGTTTCTTCTCCAGACTATGCTCTTTGAGACAGTGAATGTCCTCTAGCACTTTGAGGCAAATATAAGTACATCCACAGCTGTGTCTGTAGAAAAGAATAGAATATTGCACTTGGAAGGAACCTATAATCATCTAGTCCAGCTGTCTGTAGAAAATTCACTTAACTTACAGAATCAAATCTGTGATGTCTGTGAGCAGTGACACTTGCAATAGACCTGCTCTGAAATGAGGAGGCAATTGCAGTGTGAAAAACCATATTCAGGCTATTCCAGAAAACTCTGTGTGTAGTTTCAGGAGCAGCACAGACCCCACTTAGACCATGCTTCCACCACATCTGCCACCAACCCTTGATTCTGAACCCTGAACCACAAGCTCCAGCCGTGCCCATAGCCCTCGTTCGAGTGTTCATACAGCAGTGTGGCGAGATGGAGGAGCTCACTAATCTCACCAGAACCTTGCCAGAGGAGGGTTAGTTTTTGGTTGAACTGGCAAGCTGATCTGACTCAATGCGCATCTTCACAAACACTAAGCCCAGCATAAGGAGAGTGGGAGGAGCAGGAGACGGGAAAGGGGAAACAGTAGAACTGTCAGGGCCCCGAAGGCACGAGTAAGCCCCCCCACCCCTCCCCATGGGCCCAGGGGCTCTATTTTTAAGTTCAGGTGTACCTAGTTGTACCACAGCAGTGCCTGTGCCTGTCTGTAGTCCTGTTGATCTAGGTTGTTGTGGCTGGACTTTCCAGCTCGACCTTGGCTCTCTCCTGTCACTATGGATCTGCCCGGTGCTCACCAGGCTGGGCCTCATCCCCATCCGTAGACTGGCTTCCTGGCTTGACCAGGAAGGTAGGAACTGGTAGCTGTGTAGTCTCTGACTGGCTCCTACTCATCTAAACTAATGACAAGACGGCGTTAAGAGGTTAGTTCTTCCAGCAGCTGCTTCCCAAAAGAAGTAGTTCCTGCCTCTTCCCCAGCCACAGGTACTTGTTCCCACCCCTCTCCCTTGTGCCAGTGCAAGCCTTTGTGCAGCGAGGCAGTGAACCAGAACAGAAGTAATGAAGCTAGTTCTTGAGGAAAACAGGACGTGGATTTACCTGGGGCAGGAACAAGCAGCTAGTGTTGAGAAGAGTGTTCTATGCTTGACTCTGTCAACTTACTTGGGTGAGGATCCCTTGAGTACTTAATAGTTGGCGGGGTTTTTTTTCTGCTGCCTAATAGTTCTGTTACTCTTCTCAAATGTCGTCTTCTGTCAGAATCAGCAGAATCAGAGATTCTGTCAGAATCAATCAGAGAGTAATATCGTGGCTGGTGTGTATCTGAACCAGCAGTATTCACAAGTGGTTAACTTCCAAAATCTTCAACCCACAAAGTGAAATCTCCAAGAAAAAGCTCTCACCACTGACCATACTGGTAGCAGGGAAGATAGTTGGAAATGGAGACTAAACCATGTTCTTGGGTGTTCTCTCCAGATCTGGAATTCGGCATTCTGAGGAAGCTTGTGCCGCAGTTGATTACTGTGGCTCTGTTTCATGTCTTTAGTATCCAGCTCTTACATTATGCTAACTTAATTTTTATTAAATGAGGAAGGAGGGAAAGCTTCTGTAAGAACTGATAAAGCCAGAACTGCCCAGCAAATAAAAGGTGTCTTCAACTTAAGCAGGTAAGAAACCGTTGATAAGATTAATGAAGAGAGAAAATGGTAATCATTACGAATTTAATCGGTATGTTGTAGGGGAAAAATACATTTATAAATTACTTATTACTCACTGTTGGATATTCATAAGAGAACATTTCCTTTCTTCGGCCATTCATATTGAGGAATCTGTTAGGGACTTAATTGAAATTATTTGCTTTAGCACTAACAAGATACATTTGTATAAACATAGTGGCATTCTAGAAACTTCTGAAGTTCCAGATTTTATCAACTATCATGGATATATTAGGAAACATTGAAAAGGCAATCTAAAGGGTAGTAAAACCAAGCAGGCACGTGAAGCAAACTGCCAGTGTAAGGAAGGAGCAAGTGCTGAATGGTATTGGGGTGGAAGGAAGACAAAGGATTATTTTTGTCTGGAACAGAGTCTCTGATGCTTGGTAAAGATGAAACCGTTGTACATCTTGTTCTGAGCTGTATGAAACCAGATTAAGATTAATGACTGCCAGATTAAGCATTTGTCAGGATATTCAGCAAGGAAGGGAAGCCAAAACAGCTGTTAAATGTTTGGGTTTTTTTCCCCCAAGGGCTGAAAGCATTGAAGGAGGTTAGAATGGTACCTGGAGAGGCATTTTTTAATTTTAACTGTTTTGCCTTCTTTCTATAGCCAGCTTGATATTTTAAATGAAAGTGGATACAGTCATGCTCTTGTCTGAAGTCATAAATAATGTGAATAACGCAGATGATTGATTTAGGCCTAATGGCCATTACTTAGAATACCCTCCACTTTTAGCTTTGCAGCTGAGTAAACCAACAGAACCAGTAAGAAATTCTTGGTGTTTATGGCTGATCCTGCAAAGGTTCAGTGAGGATTACAAAATAAAAGAACAAATGAAAGAAACTTACCTGCTGGTAGTCTACAGCCACGCTATTTCCTTGCCCGGTGAGCGCTTCCTCAGAGCAATTATATCACAGTTTTGGAAGCCTTTCATAATGTTTGTGTCTGACATCCCACTTCCATTTGTCTGATAACGATCTTCTTGGTTGGGATAACCTGCTTGTGCACGTGGTTCTGGGTTCTGTTCCGGAGTGAATCACTTAACCTCTCTGTCTTTTTCTCTTCCCATCCATAAAATTAGCATAATAATGCTAATTTATCACAGGCTGTAGTTAGGCTCAATTAATGTTTGTAACGATCTCTGAGACTATTGGATAAAACATGCTGTAAAAGTGTATTATTATTGTTAATAGAGCCTTTTGTACAACTGCACTCTAACAAAGCACGCTGCTCACTAGCTCTAGTGCTAAAATTTCGTTGAAATTCCTAAGGACTTAATGGGACACACACAACTTCCTGTTGGTGTGCCCATTTCTCTTCCTGACGCATTCATACTGTCAGAACAGTTTCACTTCGGAAACAGGGAAGAGCTGTGGAGTTTGTGCAAAGGGAAATGATGTCATGAAGGAACAAGCTTCGCCACTGGACTAGCTGGGAGAAATGGTGGCACTGGCCTCAGAGAGCAGCCCATGCTTGGCAGATGGATAGCTGAGCTTGAGCAAGTAAGCTTGACGTGGATTTTTTGTTGCTTTGGTTCTGCATCTGTTAAGACTGTCCGGAGCTGTGAGACAGTCACGTATACACATGGGGTTTAGAAAGTGAGATTTCTCTGTCCTATTATGTGACATTTGATTTTATCAAATGCTAAACAGTTTTCTTGGAACTTCCAGAACACTTTATCCTCTCCTGACACACTTCAGCTTCCTACTCCTGCTTGTTCTGGTACCTGTATTATTCAAAACTGATTTAATTTTAATTTGATTATTAATTTTTAATAATCAGAAATTTATGGTACTCTCATCCTGTCTGTTCTTCAAAATAGCTGAATAGTCCCTACTCAAACTTTATAGAAAAAAAAATCAGTAATTGAGAGAGACCATGTCCACAAAACTGCTCCTGCTTATGTTTCAGAAATAACCTTCATCAGGAGCTTACAAAAGGAAATTTTCTGCTGATTTACTTCTAAGAAGATGTAAAATGGCTGAACTTTCTTACGCAAAGAATAGATTTTATGTTGACTGCTGTGAGAAACTTCCTTTTTTTTCCAATCTAATTCTTATTGCCCTTTTGGTCTACTGTCTAGTATTAGTAAGAATGTCTGTATCTCTCTCCAGGATTTTATGTGACTAAGGGAAGCCTCTTTCCATATCAAATCTTTGAGCCTGTTACTCTCTAAATGAAAACTCTGCCCTTAAAACTGGAGGAGAAGAAATAGGTGATGTGAACGTGGAAGTGCTGATCAACACCAGGGGAGCACAGGAAAAGCGTAGGAACGGCTTTTTAGGAAGTTGTGCCATTTAGTACAGAGAAAAATAAAATTGGTAAGAATGGAGTAAAAACACAATACCTGAATTCACTAATCAAGTAAATTAGCCAGGAGTAGTAGGAGACAGAAATTTGAAACCTTTGGCATAGTGTTCGGCAGCAGTTTAGAAAGCAAAAGGCCTTAGAAGGTATAATTAGAGGGAGAGACCATGCTCATCAGTAATTAAAACGTTATTCAGTGAAAAAGCAAGACAAAGCCACTTGTTATTGCTAACTATTTTGAGTATCATGTTACACAGAATACAGAACTACAACCTGTAAAGGTGAGGGCAAATATCTATAAAGGCACTACTTGAGATTCTATGGACAGATTTACAGTTTTTAAAGAAATTCTCTTTGCCATTTGTTTACAGTGAGTCCCAGGTGTTCTAATCCTTAAAGATTCTATAGTTTATGGAGTACTAGGCTGTAAGTGGCTGTTAGAAATGTTTCACAAAAAAGCATATACAGCACCTCAATATAGCTTAATACATGACTTAGTTTAGGCAAGCAATACATGCTTCAGTTTAGGCAAGCCCATGCTTTTTCATAATGCAGATTCGCAACACACGGATACAATGCAGCGTATCAGAATACGTATCATCACATTCAGGTGTCTGCTATTTTTGTAGAATCTCAGCATTTGCTTTGATAAGAGAAATTGCCTTCAAATGCTGCTCTGCTTCTAATTCAGTAGCACTGGAAAACATCCCCATCTAACAGGAACGGCAGGAGTTTGAACTTGCATCTTAGACCAGCAAGATATTATTTTCAATGGCCTATTTATGTGAGCGTAGCAATTAAGAATGAAGATCTGTAAATCATGTATAGAAATAACTAAGAACAACTGTTTTCTGTCCCAGCAAATAATGGAAGAATTTCCATTTGTTTAGCCATACAGAGACACAGAAAGAATGGTGGGAAAGCCTGGGAAAACTGTCAGCACTCAACTGATTTAGTCTGTATCCTTGGGGCAACTCGAGCTAGATGTGTACCCAAATGGAAGGGCCTGGGAGCTGCATCAGCTATAAAAGTGCTTTACTTTGGCTCTAGAGAGGCAAGCTGTTGAGGTTCTATCATCAGTCCTTTTTTTTTCCTTCCCCACCTTCCCCCTACAGCCCAACCACAACTAGTTGAGGTGGCAGTACTGATTAAAGTAGCCCGTAAGTCATGATGAAGGGTGTGTTTTTTTCTTTTCCAAAAGAACTCTAATTTCAAAATGAGTATTCATCAACAAGGTGGGGTTTTTTTTTGCAATGGCACTAATGGAATGAAGAGAGAAATATAACTGATGCCGCTGAATTCAGAGCTGAAGCAGTCATCCCAAGAGCAGGTTTGTTGAAAGGCTGTAGCCAGTTCTGGTATGCACTTTTGGAAACACCCACCCTGGATTCCCAGCTGCGCTTCATGTTCCCTTGTCATTGCTTTGCAGGGATGTAGTGGACTACACTTCCTGAGGGCTGGGATTGATTCTGTCCTTTGTTTTCTACATGTTGCTCGTTCACTTAACAAACAGTTAAAAAAAAAAAAAAAGTAAGTACTAAGATGGGAATGAACCCATGTTCATTCATTTATTAATTCTTAAGCATAACTCCCACATCCAGGGTGTCCTCTGTAGTTAGAGGGACGTTTTATTCTCTTGGTCCAGCTTGGGCACATGTTGAATGAAGACAGAAGTGAGCTGATCCATATAAAACTGAAAGCACTTGTCCCTTTCTTCTCAAAGTCTGATAGTCTGCCTGATATTCGCTGCTCCAAGGCTGGTCCTTGGCAGCGTTCCCAGCCCACCAGGCTGCCCTCGTGTATTTCCTTCTTAGGAGGACAAGGCGTGGCAATACTTTCAGACAAAAATCAGTACAGCTGTAGGGTTTTCATGTGAGTCTTCCTTTCCACGCCCTATCTCCTTTTGCTTCTGCTCTCCAGAGGATCAGTCGGAAGGACTAGGACTTTGCCTCTAAGGAACCGCATACCACAAGGTGGAGGCTGCAGTGCAAACTAACATTGGGACTCCTCCTTCCTCACCAATTTTGATAAGCTAGAGCACATCAGGAGAAATTAGATGCTGTTGCCGTCAAGTGGTGATAAGCAGAGGAAGAGGAAGCGTGTTTACAAGCAGGAAGCATGCAAGTGGGAACGATCACAGCACAAACGGCCTGTGAGATCCAGAAAGGACACTTGAAATAGCTGAAATAGCCTCACTTTAAGCTGACTGAGAAAAGAACCGACACAAGCTCACAGCACTGGCTGAGATAGTCCTGACCCAGCAGAGGCAGGAAATTTTGAAGTCAAGAGTGGAGAGAGCCAGTGCCTTGGGACTATAACAGTTTTGGCACAAATCAGATTAGGGCTTAAATCGAAGGTTCTGTCTGAGAATTAACATACAATATGAATAAATCTCTGCCTTGAAAATTTGAGCCTACTTTGTGCAACCTACAAGGGCAATTTTTAAAATTTATTTACGATGCCATGTATCATGCAGCTGTAGAAGGGCCTAGAATCTGATTTCTAAACTGAAATTATGTTGAGTCTGAAGCAAGATCATTGCAAATCTAAATGCTGAAAATGGCCCATTAAAGCAAGAGGTACGCATAAAGATTTGGACAAGATCACTCCCCTGTTCACTGTGAGATATTTATTCCTCTGCTGCATTCACGGCCTGCAGGCTTTTAATATTTCCTAAATTACATAACCCAAAACACCTTGCTGTGTCTCTCCCAGAACAGTACTTCTCTGGGAGAATAAGAAGGCCGACCTGCAGGAACAGATGTATTTGTTGGGAGACTCCACTGAAATTTGTCTTTAAACAAACTTATCACTCAGTTCCGAAATTGTAATATCATACTTTCTCATCAACCTAACAGACTGCTAAATAAGGCCCAAATCTCCCCTTCTTGAAATCTAGGAGCTTTGCCACGGTTTGAAACAGGGCAGGACTAGCTTGATAGTATACATCTAAAGACTAAAAGATGAAAATTAAAAAAAACCCCTCAAAATTAATCCATATTTAACATCCTTAATTTAAAGTTATATGTGGTGGCAGGCGTATAACCAGACAGCTCGTAGTTTGAAAAGCTCAAAACAAACAAAAAAGATCAAAATAAAGGGTTGCTAAAATCCTAACTCACTTTGTAATCATGTGTTGGAATAGCAGTTGGTTTTGCTGGTCTGGGCTGCCTTTCTGCTGGCCGGGTTCCCTTTCTGTGTGACAGATGTGCTATTTATAGAAGGAGATTCTGAATATTTTAAAGGACTGACTATTAGGATCATCTCATTCCCAGCCTTTAAAATGAAAGAGAACAAAATGCCAAATAACTTCCCAAAGAAAAACCTCCAAATGAAATAGATATCTATTCAATCATTAAAAAAGAAATAAGGGGGAAAAAAGCAAAATCAGATTGGCTGGTTTTTACAGGAAGTGAACACGTCCACGCAGCAGTCAAGCTGTTGCTGTGCAGCATTTTCTGATTTAACACGGTGCTTGTTATTAGTTTTCACTTTCAAAAACAGGGTCTCTTTGAGGAAAAAAAATAATCGTAGGGTACACGGGTTCCTAGAGAAAGAATATGTGGCTGAAAATGTGGCTGCTTTCCTTCTCAGTTGCACTGGCAGGTCAAATGAAAGATAGTACTTCTCTGCACAAATCTGGACTCACAAGGAACTATTTATTTCAGCAGTTGGCCAGAACCATTTATATTCTCTTACAGATACGGTAACCCCTATTTACCTAAAGAAATCTTTTCAGTGAAATAATTTCAGAGCTAATCCTCAAAATTCTCTTCATGTGTTGGGTATCAGCCTGTGGTATTTGTGGGTAGAGAGACAGGAAGCTGTGAGAGGTCACTGACACAGCATATGTGGGATCCTGGGATTCTCTGAACAGGTAAGATCTCGGAGTTTGTCTTACCTCACCTGATGGTTTCGCCTTCTGGGAAGGTAATTCAGGTTGTGGTAAATTGAGGCACAGTTCTCCCCTTCTCCCTCTAGAGACACAGTGACAATGAAGATAAACCGTTTTGCTTACTAGGCATTTACAAAAAAATTCAGATTAGCAGTTTTTAATGCTTTTTCCTCTGTATATTTTTCATTATATATGCCAAATATTTTATTATGTCTTGAAGTTTTCCAGAAAATAAGCCTTTTCTAACACTTATTTATAAAAATCTAATTCCCACAGTTGCTCTTGCAGTCTCTGCAGAGGCTGATACCAGTTTAACGTATGCGGCTGAACAGTGTGCATGCTATTAATCTTGGAAGGTAACATAAAGATGTTAAGTAGATGATGCAAAATTTTCAATTATTTTTGCAGCTGTGGTTTAATATTTCAAAATTATTTTTTTTCTTAAAGACACCAGCGCTTTAGTATCTGCATTGACCTCCATGATGTCAGAATGCCATTGTGCAACCATAGTGAAGAAAAGCCTCCGAGAAAAAAAAAAAAACAAAGGAGCTTTGCATCTTCCAATAACATAAGATGTGCATGCACAGTACGTAGCATTTTGGGATTCATACTGTGGTAGGGAGTTGTTGCTTTCAGTTTGATTAGACCATCGTTTCGATTTCCTTGCTTTGACAGTACGTCTGTACGCTGCTTAAGTCGTCTTAGCGCTATCTAGGTCAGTACACGTAGGACAGATCGCTTTTATGTTCTCTGCATCTGACAGATACCGTCCCCGACAGAGATCACCAAGCGTTCTTTTATTTATGGCATCTGAGGATATAAAAATATTTTCTAATTAATCCTAATTGCACACCACGAAGCAGCTACCGTCTCTGCATTGCAGATATATTTAGCTCTGCCGCTGCCTGCGGTTAACAGGGTGTAGCATAGACACAGCCAGCTGATCGTGCAGGCAGACCCCGTGCTCGTGTGGTTCGTCAATACTGCTCGGGATTTTGACGGACGGCAAGCGAGGCGAAACAGAAAGGAAAGGGAAAGAAATGTTCGATTTGTTTGAACGTTAGACTTTTAGTCGTGCTATTTTTGCTACCATTGTCTTTTTATTTTCTTTTTTAATGCTGAGACTTAAAAATTAGGATAGCACAGCAAATGCACCCAGGATTTAATACGTGCAACGTGAAATCTTTCTGCATCGAGAGGATGTTCCCGTAGTCAATCCAGCGCTTCTCCAATGAGCAAGAAGATTATTTTGTTTTCCTCAGCAGGCGGACCCAGCCATTGCACAGGGAGATTTTGATAAGAGTTTGAAATGCCTACTACTGTATCACTGTAGAATTTGGAGTTTGCTAACAGTGTTAATGACTGGAGCTCATCTTGCATCACCAGTTGATGACAATTTTCTTTGTTCCCTCCCACCCAGTTCAACCAAGAGTCTGTAGCTGATACGCAATGTCACTTACAACATTAATCAGATACCGCATTTAAGGTGAGCTGTCCCTTGCCTCCTCCCTTACCAGAGCTGTGCTGCAGTATGTATCTTACTCCTGCAAGCCTAAAATGGCAGGCAGGATTAACGTTGCTTGTGCTGTGTGCATGCTGTGTATTGAATTCATTATACTGTGCCTAGTATTTCAAATGTGAGTATGTAAATGGTCTGTGTGCCATGTCATGCAGTAGTGAAGACTGGTTTTTGCTTCATTGCAGGCTTAGATATTTGAGCATCACCTTAAGAATTCTTTTTTCATTTGCAATGTGGTGAGCCGTTCGCCTGTCATCACATTCAAACTACATTATTAGCTCTTGGAAAGGAAAAAAAAAAAAAAAGCAAACTGTGCTTCCAGATGGTGTCACCCTTTTTCTTCTTGCGTTTGCTGTAGTTTAAATAATGTATATTGTATTGTTAATTAATGTGAATATCAAATTAAAGCACTTGAAACTTACATATTTATTATGCAGGTAGGAGGCACGTTGAATCTATTTTTAACTCTTACGCAGTCCACGTTGTGCAATGGGCTTTGGTTGTCGAGTTTATATTTTCAGCTGTGATATCAATAGACTGATTTTCAGTAAATGTGACAAGTGGCCTTTGCAGTGGTCAGCTTCAAGCTTTGAACCCTCTGAGGAGGAGGAAAAAAAAAAAACAAAACAACCTTGTGTTGCAGTTCGGAATACCTTGGATGAGGACATTTTTTTTTCCCCACTCCTGCTTTCCCTATTGATAAACTCGCTTCTCCTGATCACGGTCCTACTCAAGCTGCTTCCCATCTGATTTTTAACAACTGCTTCTAAAAAATTATCAAGACGACCAAGAATAGAACTTGTCTCCATCGCTCTACATAAAAATGGCTGGGTGCACTGCCATGCTAACACTGCACTAAGTGGTACATGCAGGTAGGTTGAGATTTGCATGTTTTACTGATTTCTTGGTCAGTGCTGCGAGAACATGAAATGGGCTTTGGAATGTAGCTTTCAGTTTAAAAATGCATTAAACTGTTAATGAGAACAACCTAATGTTAAACTGCTGCCTTCAGTTACTGGCATGAGAATTCTTATCTGTTTTTGAAAAATCTGTTGTGAAAATAGAGCAATCATGTCTGTTAAAATAATCATATGTACTAAGGGCGTGGCAACGCTTATGCAACAAAAGAATTTTTGAAAACCCTATTGATTCAATTACATTTTAAAGCTGACTATAAGCATTACTAAGCTTGCAGTTAAAATGCAAAAATAAAAATTGAGGTAGGTAAGAAAAATGAAAAATATTTAAATTCTGGCATAAGCGGTTTTGTGTTTTGTGCGAAATCTTAAATAAAGAGGGATATGCTTTAATGCTTGTATTTTCAGTATTAGCTACAAACATAAACCTGCAGTATCTCTTTTTATTTTAAGATAGAAGGACTTTAAAGAGAGAGATTGATATAGACGGCCCTGTCAGCTTAAACTGAATATCAGTTCACTGGAGTGTGTTTTACTTCACACAAAAAAGGTTATGAAATAAAAACTTAACACTCTGAGGTACAAACCCCTGAATTTGAGCATTAAGATTTAAAAGAATTATGAGTGCTGTATTAGTTACACCAAGTTTTGCAATATATTTGTTTCAGATTAATACTGGGCCAGAACTAGTTTCCTTGGCAACCAAATCCTTTTAAAAGGTGCAATAGTAGAGATGAAGAAAGATGTTACTCTCTTTAATAGCGATATCACAATGCAAATGGAAATTTTGCAGTTGTTTCCTTTCAGTTCTAAATGAGAATCTGATTTCATTTTATGTTTCTATGTGGCTATCATTTCTTAAATGATGCCATGTTTATAAAGCTGTACACAACAACAACAAAAAACCTGTTTAATTCCTGTTTTGCACTGGTTGTTTCCAGAAACGTACCCTTGTTTCTTTTTTTTAATTTAGCCTACTCTTGCATGTAGGTCAAGGTTTGTACTGTGTATATAAAGTGATAGCTTTAGTATCACCAGTATAAAAGTATCACTGAAATATTTAGCAGCTGAGAAATGCAGAGAAGCAGAAGTATGTCTAAACCTTCTTCCACCTCTGCTGAATTCAGCCACAGTCATGATAATAAGCCTTTCTGCAAATAGTGGATCCGTTCGGAAGTTCAGGTAAAGAACTGCGTGTAAGCACACTGGAGATTAACTTCTGTCAGACCTTAAACAAGCCTTTTTATAGAATAAGCTCACTTGTGGTCTGTGGTAATTTGCAGATTTGATAGATTTTGCAAAATTTATGTATTCTAATTCCTTATTTCTATTTTTAGCTAGTATTTTTAACAGTATCAATCAAGTTAAACCTTATGTGTACCACACGTAAGTGCTTACACAGAATCAGATGTTACTAACTGTCTCTGCTGAGCTCCTAACGTAGTGTATCTCCTTGTGAATCGCCTTTGTACACCACTTGGGAAATCCTCGCTACTGCAGCGAGACTTTTGCAGCAGGGTAGCCATTTTACTTGCATGTCCTTGACTTTAAAATGACTAAGTATTTTTTTTTTTGCGTGGGTGAGGACCCAGCACTGAAAATTAATGCAGAGGAGGTATTTAGAAGCACATCTAATTATCAGTAATAGCCCTGACAGTGTCAGTAATATAAAACTAATTATCATTTATTTCTAAATATATCAGTACAGTGCATTCCAAATAAACAGAGTGTAAGTGTTCAGGAATACGACTTCTCATCTGTCCTGACAGGTCAATGCTTAATAATGATAATAAAACCATTTGATTCATAATTACAAGATTAGTTTGACGTAGTGCAATATTCCCCTCTTCCACCTACAGAAGCAGAACTGAAAATGTAATAAACAGCATCTCTCAAGTGACATATAAAGTTTGCAATTTTTGGTAATTTGCTTTATCTCCTGTAGCTTGCTTCTGCTGCTTATTTTCCTGTCTGAAATGTTAATATGAAGTGCACCATTACATGTAGTTACCAAAATTGCCTGCCTTTGTTTATTTCTCGTGTGGTTATTTTGAAAGGAAGTTGCTGAGCAAACACTCTGTAGAAGCAATCTATTTATTGCCACTGATATTATCTTTAGAAAAGACAGGGCACTTAGCAATAAACTGGTTTTATTACGTCTTTGCGTTCAAACGTGCCCACTCAAGGCATTTAAAGAAAGCGTAGCTCCATTACACGAGCATGCTTTGCTATGGTTGTTTTAAATCCATTTGCAAATTTGCTCTTTTGTTAGGGGGTGCAAGTCCTCTTGTCATTAATATGACTGAACTCAAGTGCTTTCATGAGAACGGAAAAACTCATTGCCGGCCTGTGAAGGGTAATGTCTTCCGGCTAAAGAAATGGATTTATTTATTAAGGAGGAGTCTCCAAATGAGCAAGCTGTTTCCAGCTTGACTGTTACATGCGGGCTGCTGTACGTACGTGGACCGTAGTTACGCGGAGCGCGTGCAGAGAGTCAGAATGTTATAGCCAAAGGTGCCATAAGAAATCTTCTGTGAACTTCAGCCGTTTTACTCGCTTTGGCTAACGGGGCTACCCGGGGCATGTAGGAGCAGGTGCAGTTTTTCACACCTCCAGCACAGCCTGCAAATGTTATTGTTAGGGGGACTTGGTTTTTTTTTTTTTCAGTTTTATCGTCGAAGGCTAATTGTTGATACTGAGTCCTCCCTTTTATAATTGAAATGTTCTTTTATCCACACAAATTTAATTTCTGCCTAACAGAAAATCCATACAAAGCATGAGTAAAAAGGAAATCAAACTAAAAATCATTCACTCAGACACTATCCTTCTCAATGGCCTTTCTGCTTAAGGTTATTCTACCTCTGAACTTCATTTTGATTTGGAACTGCAGGTCTCTGTGTGAAACTATCTGTGTTCAGATAATATTTGTCAGACTATTAGACAGATGCCGATAGTAACGAACAGGTACCAATTAACCCTTTTAGGACATCAGCTGTCTGTTGTACTTTATAATGTGAATTGCTTTATTATGCATAAGATTACACTGGAATTCTAGGACTATCCAATTTGGAAATTCTTTAGCTTTGATAAGATCTTTTTCTGCTAAATTCCTCCAAATGCGATGTTTAAGCTTCCCATTTACCGTAATATTTCACAGTAATTTGTGAATATGACTTTATTGGTATTTGAAGTCATAATAATGGCTTCATGCAATTTTCCTTCATTCGAGCCTTTGTTACGGGCAGATGTGAGCTATAGAATACTTAATCATAAAAACGTACTCAGCTAAAATAGCTCACCTTCTTAACTTCTAAAGCCAAAGTAATACCTCCTGTATTGCCTGTGTAATGTGATTTATACAAGTATATTTGCAAATGGAAGGTGGATCTATGCATTCTTAATTGCTGCTCCATAAAAGCCGATCAGCTGAGTCATAAGGCCTTACCTGTAAGGTTTTGCAGTTGCTCTATGGAACAATTTAATTTTGTTTGGTATCTCTGAAACAAAGCCCTGTTCTGAAAAATTTTTACAGTATTACATGATAACCTTATGAGGATGTTTGATACGTAATAACATAAACTCCGGATGTTTGACAATGACGAAGAATCGTTTAAGCAGAGAGATCCAGGAAGTGTATTCCAGAGAGCAAGAGCTGCCTAGAAATGTCGTTATCACAGACACTGTGATGGTATCTGTGACAAAAGAGACCGAAAGAAAAGTGGCAGCATGGAAAGAGGATAAAGAAAAGGCCTTTTGAAAGACTGCAAAAAAACATGGAGGCTTTTAAGATGAAGAATAACTTGTAACTGGTTTCAGCAGTTTATGTGGAGCCAAGGGAGCTGACTAGCAATAATGACTGTTTCTCCCTGTACGATGATTTGTTTTCTAAACTGGCAAACTGTGAAGCTGATCTTAAAATACACTTATTTTCCATGGACTTCACCTTGTGAAATTCAGGATCAGACTAACTGAGGAAGCTGGGAAGCCTCCATTGGGTATCTTATTAGGTAAAGGTGTGAGGAATAATTTGGATATTCAAAGAAGGTAGACTTAGATTCAACATTGAGGGTAGATTTAGATCGGATGTAAGAAAGAAATTCCTCACTGTGAGGGTGGAGGAGCACTGTCCCAGGTTGCCCAGAGAGGCGGTGGATGCCCCATCCCTGGAAACATTCCAGGCCAGGTTGGCCGGGGCTCTGAGCAACCTGGTCTAGCAGACGGTGTCCCTGCCCAGGGCAGGGGGGTGGAACTGGGTGATCTTTAAGGTCCTTTCCAGTCCAAACCGTTCCATGATTCTGTAGTTGAGGTGGGGGAAGGGAAGTAGAGCCAAGGATTGGTTTTAGTCTAATTTTTCCAGCGATCCCAATGAAAAATTATTTTAAACTTTAAAATGTCCTTACATTTCTGCCTAGAACATGCTATGAAACATTATCTCCAGACTGCAGTAGGTAGGTTAAACCATAATAAAACAACGCAGGCAGAGCATTCACAACAGTTTGGTTAACAGTACTGTTTTACTGCTGGTGTAGTGTAAGCCTCCCAGACATAGATTTGGAGTCTACAGCGCTCCAGGGAAAATTTTTTATGAACTACACAATGTATCGGGAAATTAGTACTTGTCTAATAATTTAGTCATTGAATTTGGATTTTCCCCTTTGCAGGCTGATACAGAGTAGCCACAGAGTTCACAAAATTACTGAGATGGTTTTGCTGAAAATACCTGTCAATACCACTTTTAAAAGACTCTAACAGAAGAACAACCTGATTTTGGGTAGGTAAATTTATGGGGTGATAACAGCAAGCTGGACTCTCTTTAAAACTCACATAGAAATAGTAGTAAAATATTTAACACTTTAAAACTACTGCATTACCTGATTTTTTTTTTTTCCCAGTTAAAGTTCTGCCTTTTTAATAATAATTTAAGTGCTGTTCTCGCTGCGGTACTGCAGAGTTCATCCTCAAAGAGCACTTTGTAAATTCAAGTACAGTACTGTGAGAAATAATCAAGATATTTCAAAATGAGTTTCACAGTTTGCGTGGCTTTTTCAAATATTAGCAGTTTCCTTTCTTCTTAATGCAAATGTGTGATAATCATCTTGGTTAAAACAAATATGGCTGGCGTCTACGTTTTAGGTTTGAGGTATGCATGTATGGATTGAAAGAATCAGTGAAATCCCAATTATTTAATTTGGAACATGGTTCTTTGTATCATGGAGTATAATTTGCAATACAGAAAGGGAGTAGTTTCATTTATTTCAGTGGCAGTATTTGCAAAAATTTCTGTAGGAAGCAGTTTGTTGCATCATAGGCATTAATGCTGTGATATCTCTAAGTAGAAATAAGTAATTAAGGCTGCCAGGCAGAATGTAAGATAAGGAACCAAACTTAAAACAAAACAAAACAAAAAACCTCTTCAATTCCTAGGATGTCTCAAAATGTTTTCTGTATTTAAGTTTACTTTTAATACAATGTTGGATGACGTAGAAAATGGTAATCAATTTTCAGAGACAATGACATTGGTGGTTTAAACTTATCAGCGAAACACTAAAATTAGGTAAATTCAGGCTGCCTGGACTTACAGAAGCAATAGGCTACAAAATCTAAGTTGTACCTATTTTAAGTAAATTATTATACAACACTTGCTCGGTATATTTTAGGTAGAATACTGGGCCATAACCTGTTTCCTTGGCAACTACATCCGAATAAAAGGTGCATTAGCAAAGCTGCAGATGTGTGTCAGTGAATGCTTATTAAGCAGCGCAATGCATTTACATACCATGTGCTCACAATAATGCATGCATCTTGAAAATCACCATATAAAAAGATTGCTGGGCATGGTCCAATGTGGATTCTTAATACTCAAAGGTTTTAACCTAAAAACCTCCTGTTTTCAATGGACGTATCTGTTGTGATTTTTTTTTCATTGCACTTTAAATCGAAACCTTTCTCTAACATTCTGAATACTTACAGCGCTGCTCTAAAACAAAATATGGATGGAAGTGAAGACTGACAGTGCCATTCAGAAATGCTCTGGCATTCTAAATTTGAATCTCGTACTAGCATTCAGAAGCAAGTATGATTATACTGTTTTACACAGTGACCAACTAAAGACTCTAAATAAAAATGAAACTGGTGTTGCTTGTAGCGCTCTCATTCTATCGAACGTATCCAGGCAGAGGTACGATCAAGTGTTGTCTTCTAATAGTCAACAGAAAAAGGTGGGGAGCAGGGGCGGAAAAAGCTGTGGAGGTCGTCAAAATGGCACTTGTTCATGGACCTTCAAAATAAGATTTGGATGTAGCATTTAGGCAGAGCTCACGCTTTCTGTGCAAGTGTTTGTATAGGTACTATTTTGCTTTATAGTCCTGGATTTAAAAGAAACTCGGATACATAAGATTGATTTTGACAAATTTGTTTGCTGACTTCAGGAAGTTTATGCATAGGTTATTTTTGGCCTTTCTTCTTAAAGTATTAATCTATATATAAAATAAAAATCCATCTATATATAAAATAAAAATACTACCCTTTGTGTTAAGTAGGTTATCCCAAGATGATGTATCTTTCAGAAATAAGTCAAATAATTCAAACATATAAATTGCTACATTTGACAACAGCCACCAACAAAACCATGTCTGCTGTTGTCACTCTGTCTGCAAACATAGCTTCACGATTGCAACCGATCTGTGCTATCTAAGGACCGTGATATGTTCCAGGAGTGTAGGAGGCTAGAAAGTGGCTTGTCAGCAGCACATGAAAAAAATGAGAAACTTAAATGGAAAATAATACTGAGATTGTTCAGAGATAGCAAGATGTAAAGTCAGCTGATTCGTAGTAGCCATACAAGAGAAGCTTTTATGTTTTGTGCAAAAGAAGAATTTGGATTTACGTCAGTTATTGCCGTGGCTTCATTTTCTTTTTTAGATTGGTGGAGGGACAAAGGTATAGTTATGAGTTTTAAAAATTAAAGTTATAAAACTTTAAAAAATGCCTGTATGAGTTCTGTTTAGTGTTAATGGCACTCAGATTAGGCTACGCCTAACTTGTAAGAAGGCAGCGTACCTTGGAGGAAGACTTTCTTTGGTGCACATGCACAGCTCCCACAGTTTGCGAGCCAAGCCAGTTCTGCTGGGCTCCTCTCGTTCGGACCTGGAGAAGCAGGCAGCTGCTGCACTTCTCCGCAACACTGCTCCTTCTCCCTCCACCTGATGCTTGAGAAGAGGAGAAGGGTTACGCAACAGAGCTCCTTCCCTCGCTCACGTAACATAAAGGGGAGTGAAGCCGCTTTGGGCTGCTGGCTCTTTCTCGTGTCTCACTTCTGAGTGAAGCGTTGCTCTGCCTGAGGGGTGAAGAGGAGCTGTGTTCTCCTCCTCAGCAGCGTTCCTGGCTTTGACCTCAGGAGTGAGAGCAAGGAAGAAGACAGGCCATCCAAGTGGGTTTTTTTCTCATCGATAGGCTAGCCTGTTCTAGGCACTGAGAAAGAAACCAGGCAAGCCCTGGCCAAAATCCTGTCGCTCACGAGGAACTTACAAGAGTTGGTAATGCTATATATGTTGTTTCCTGCTGTTGTTTAAGAACTGAAATTGCTTGACGAGAGAGGAACACTGGAACTTTTTTTTTTCCTAGGCAGTCTGAAATACTCTTAAGGAAAGAATAGCACGGGCCATGAGTTGCAGAAGTGAGATTGTCAGATTTCAGCGAACTATGCAAACACCACCACTTCAGTAACCTTGGAACCATTTTACACGTTTTAAAGAATTAAGTGTTTGCTGACAATTTGCCCTATACCTCGCAATTTTACCATTTAAGAAGTAATCCACTGCAAAACTACTTCGATTTCTATTTAAAAAGAACATAAAATTTCTGTGATGCTACGTGCAGTCATTTTTATGTTCAATGGGAACTGGTACGCATACACCAGCAAGATTGCTATTTTTGAAGTATATAATCTGTATTGTGGTTTACACCCTGAAATCAGGTCTGCAGAGGCAGATAAATCTTGTCTGACTGCTCACAGGTTATCAATGCACTCAGTTCACATAGGTCTGACTGCAGCACGAGTTCCTCCATTTTCTTTGCGTGCGGTTGGTTTTGCATGAAATAGTATAATGAGAATGTAAAATCCTGCGTGCAGCCAAGATGGCCTGATAAAGAATTTCTTAATCTGAAGAATATTTTTAATACGCAAGGGCTGACAGGACTGTGAATTCCCAATAGCTCAAATTACATATAAATGGAAATTAGTATCTTCAATTTATAGTACTAGTCACAGAAAAGTTGATTCTTTTTTTTAGTGGATGAGCTGAAGTTGCCTTAAGAAAACACCCTAGCAATTAAAAAAAGAAAACATGAGTCAGTTTTTTAGAAATCTGTTATATTGTCTATAGATATTAAGACTGCCAGACCATCAAATGGTTGAGTACAAATAAATTAATGTCTTTAAGTTGGGGGGTCTGCTATACAAATGATGTTTTGCATCTGATTTTCAAAACAATTTAAAATAATCCATTTTAATTAAGATTTAGGGAGAATTCCTAACCTAATCTTCTTTAAATTTGTTTCATGTAATCTGAAAAAATTCTTGTCTATATTGTCATTTAGTAATATTGCTTTATTTTAAAGGATTACAACACATTTAATCTGTATTATTGTATTGTTACTGACAACACATTTGTCACAAATACTTCTTACGACACTTGTGTCAGACATCTTCATTGATACATATGTATAAGCACACCTAAAACAATAATGAAGAAACAATAGTAAATAAGCCATAGAAAAGTCCAAGGTTAAAAGTAACCTACATGTGACTACGAAACTTGGCTTCTCAGCTTTGTAGGCTGGAATAAAAAAAAGAAGGTTGTGAAAACTTAGGAATGCACTTTGGTTTTGCAATGAATGTTCTTCAAGTATTTGTTCTACCTCCCACAGCTATTGGTAAACAGCTACTGATAGCAACAGCTCAGTTTGTCATGAGATGAAATAAACTATTTTTTTTTTTTGTAGCAGAGAGTCCTAAGCTAAAAAGATCCTCATTGCTTCAGTAGGTGAACTTATTTACAAGAATTCCAGTGATCCAGTAGCAGTAATTAAGCTCTCCACAGAGATGTTCAATATTTCTAAGATGATCTTTTAATGTGGATTGTGAAAGAAAAGGGATTAGTCACTGAACTGATCATAATTTCCTGACAAGAATAAATTTCTTTCTGTATCTTTTAAACACCCAGGGAAGCAGATGATAGTTCCAAGACAGAATGCTGGAAAAAATACCTCCCCTCCTGATAATGGATATGTTGATATTGAAGAGTTTGCGCAGATGATATGCAGCATTTATCATGGAGGGGCTCCAGCAAAGTTCTAACTTCCAGGCCCATCAAAGTTGACAATGTTGAAAAAGTTCATGCTTTTGGATTTTTTTTTTTTTCTAAAAATTAATCAGTTCCTACTATTCAGTGCTTCTAATGCATAGCCTTAAGATTTGAAAACAAAGTAACTGTGCAGTAAAACCTCATACACAATAGCTTGTAAAAATAAGCACAGATTAGCCTTGGGCAAAATGAATATTTTCAAGCAAGCTTTAAGACAAAAGCAAATTGTCCATTTTTCTAACAATGTTTTCCACCTATCTGAAAGCCCAGTTTTTCCTTTAAGCTTCATGATTCCAAGTACTGGGAAAACAGGTTTTACTGACTATTTAAAGTGAGAGGCAGAAGCAGAGAGAGAGAGAATGTATAGGAAGACTGTACTAAATATGTTGGAGTATCCGGCTAAATGAAATCAAGCTACCTCCTTCTTTATCTAGGTAAGCATTTGTTAGTGCTTATGAAGCACTACTAGTATTGTTGCACTTGTTTCCCGAAGTAGTAAATAATCTGAAGAAGCCAAAATTAGAGAATAAGCCTACTGCTTAAAAGAAACATCCTCGTGGTACTATATGAGTTTCTATATACGCTTTAAGAAAATAATATAATCAGATGAGGAAAATAAGGTAAATGTGGCTATGCTTCAGTAACCAAACGTATTTCAAATGTTATTTTTTCAAGGAATTATTTTGTCTCTCCTTTGTAGTGGGAAGTTGCAGAATTTACATGCGAAGCTCTTACTGCCACAAATGCTTTTTCTTTCTTCATGTGAGAAAGGTTTTGAAGGAGAGTAAGTCAATCAAAACCCTTTGTTATGTTTAAGAGGAATTCGAAATAATATGGACAAGTCTGCATTCCTGACTGCGGAGCACGGGGCTGGATATAGGGAACCCGGGATTTCCTAATCTTTCTAAATTTACAGCCCTTGCATATAAACAACTTGGCTGCTACGCTGAATATCCCAGCTGGCCGTGTTAATTAAGCAGAAAGCACTTGCCGTAAAATAAACACGTGAAAAAAATAACGCAGCAGTTAGCAAACGCGGACGGGAAGCCGGGGCGCTGGAGCCAGTCCGCGCTTCCCAAGCCACAGGCAAATCTGATTACCCGGGATTATCAGAGCAAAATGGCGGCCGCCCCGGCCCGCCGCCGTCAGCGGGCCCCGCGCCGCGGCCGCGCCGCCGGGCGTCACGGGCCGCGCGCCGCCGGGAAGATGGCACCTGTCACGTCACCGCGCACCCCGCGCGGCCTCCCGCCGAGCCGCTGCCCGCGGCCTCCCGCCTGCTAGAGAAAACCCCGCCGGCGCGACAGCTCGGAAACAGTGAGTTGTTCTGCGCTCCAGCGTCCAACCGCGCAAGCGTTCCTGCTGCTGCCAGGAAAAAAAATCCTGCTGCAGGTTAATAGGCATTGCGTCCTGGGCTGGAGGTTTACTTTAGTGCGGAGCGCGCGTATTGCCCGTAAACAGGACGCGTTTCCCCGTCCCCTGCAGCTGACGGGCTGCCAAACGCGTCGTGTCTCGGGAGGCTTTCGGCCGGGCACATACACTGCCGTTAACGCGCCGCAGCGGGGCCTTGGGTCCTGCCTGATGCGTGCAGGGTGAGGGGAGAGCTGCGCCTGAACTCTGCAGGAGCGGCTCGCACTGACTGGAGCGGCGGAAACCTTCATTTCCTACCTTACGGCAACGGGAACGGGAACGGGAAGGGGAAGGGGGCTGCTGCCGCGCGCGTCCAGCTCCACCGTGTGGGCGAACGGCGGGAAGGTGCGGGGGCCGCCGGCGAGGGCGGAGGGAGGGGAGGCCCTGGATACCGGAACGAACCGGCTGGGCGGCCGAGACGTACCTCTCAATAATATTGTTTTTAGAGCCAGATCCCTTGCAGAGCGCCCTGTTACAGAGGCGGGATTCGCTTCGGGTTTTAGAGCAAGAAACATCACTCGGTAAAAGGCCTGGGCCTGCTCTGATAAGGCTTTAAAGGCTGAGAAACGATCACAAAAAATGTGAAGTAGGAGATGGGAGAGTAAGTTAGGGAGGCTAATAACAGGAAAGGATTACAGCTCTGAAAGAATGGTTCACCTGGTGGCATCAGAGATCTGCTAACGCTAACATAGTGTTCTTATGCTAAATTCCACCCCCCTCAGCTGCCTGAATTAACAGTTATAGAATCATAGAATCCCATGGTTGGATGGGACCTATAAGATCATCTAGTCCAACCGTCTTCCCAGCACCATTGGTGCCAGAGCTACTAAACCAGATCTTGTAGCTCCTCATCAAGCCGCCTCTTGAACACTGCCAGGGACGACACTCCACCACCTCCCTGGGCAGGCCATTCCAGTGCCTGACCACTCTTTGGGAGAAAAAGTTTTTCCTCACGTCCAACCTAAACCTCCTCTGGTACAACTTGTGGCCATTACCTCGGGTCCTGCTTGTTGCCTGGGAGAAGAGGCCAAACCCCTGCTCATCACAACCTGCCTTCAGGAAGTTATAGAGAGCT
>WHYT01015273.1:0-10878 GCA_009806455.1 Tetrax tetrax | reverse complement strand
GGGGGGGGGGGGGTTTGGGGGGGGGCAGGGGGAGATGAGGGGTGTGTGTATGTATTTGGGATTTTGTTTGTTTATTTGTTTTCTTTGTTCATGATGCCTAGCCCTATTCCTGCTCTGGAACAAAATGGTGCCCCTTAGGAGAGTTAGATACAGATGAATGATCCTTCTCAGTTGAGGAAACAGGCTAGAAACAAAACAGAGATAGCCATCAAAGTATGTTAGAGTGGAATGAAACTGAACATAAGAAAACTACAGACCGAACATGTTTCTATCGTATCATGTTGGTAAGTACCAGAAAATACTACCATCTTTAAATTCCCAGTAGAAGTGCTGAGAGATAACTGTTACTACAAACTATCGAGTATCTTGCTGGTTTTTTATTTTCCCTGGGTACTAGCCACTGGCCCTGATGGTGTCTTTGTTAATGCCACTAGCTTGTCTTTCAAATTCAGGTGACTGAAGTGAAAAGAATCTCTTCTCATATGTAATGCGGTACACTTGCCTGGCAGTGGATTTCAAAATTATAGAGGGAGAATGCATTCTCCAAATAGTCCCTTTATTCCTGTGTATAAAGATTCCCTACTCCCTCTTATTTTACCCATCTTGCTTCTTGCATTTGTGAAAAATGTGTCTGAAATGCTGTAAAATCAGAATGCTCTACTAGCACACACATAAATGGAATATTTTAGGGATATTCTACATTCCATTTGCAGTTCATACTGCAAAACAAAAACCTGCTCTTCCGTTTCTAAGGGTGCTCTAAGATACACAGAGATTAAACTTTTCAGATGTATTATTATTAAATATTTTCAATCAAAACACTGGAAAGTCAATTTGGAGTTGAGACAGAGAAGCAAAAAGTATTGGCTCTGAAAATCAATTTGCTCTGGAATTTTTCTGTGTAACTCTCAAATGAGATGTATAGCTGATGGTTTAGTACACAACAAAAAAAAAAAAAGGTCCAACTAGCAAACGATAGTTTATACTATCTTTACACAAGGAATCTAATCTGATGTTTTACTGAGCTTAGCAAAATATCCAGGACTACAAAAACTGGTAAGCTATGTACATGCAAGTAGAAATTTAAAATACTCACTTTTCACCTTAGGAGGATAAATTTTGAACTAACTAGTTGAATAATAAGAACACTACTAAAAACACTAGGGTTTGTTGGGCTTGCTTATAAATACCTCTTAGTTTAGAAGTAGCAGCTTGATATATTTAGCAAACAGTATGTCAGATGATGCGTGTTTGAGCTAAAACCAGCTGTCTCCGAGAAAGAAACAGAAAAAACCCAAGCGAGTTCCTATAGAGCAGTTCACTTGGAGGTAGAGTTGACATCATTTATTTCCTACACTCAGGAAATAACTGTATCAATAGCTCCTGTTGTGAAATGCGTTTGATGTCTGACGGTTGGTTTCTGATACCACATCACATGAGCAAGTCAGATGTAATCTCAGACACCGACAATGAGAAAAAAAGAATCAATTGTGGGATAGTGGCTGCTTGCTTGAAGAAAAGTGTTCTTGTCTCTATTCTTCCTGTAAAAGGCTTGATACGCTACAAACTACCTACAATTATATATGAGTTTTCAGTTGTCAAACCAAACCAGATAACCATACCTAACTACTGTGAATTTCAGCTTATCATTCCAAATTAATAAATGTCTCTTATTTATAGTCAAATAAGTGTGATAAACGAACACATGCTAAACTACGATTTTAAGATTTAAAGACACAAACCAATGCATCCAGGTTTACAGCTTCTGTGAGGGACCAGATAAAAAAAATAATATACATCTACATTTCTATCACAGTTCTACTGATGAGTTAATTCCGTGGCATCTGTGGCATATATAAGCATCAGAGGTATTTTTTTGTGAATGACAATTTTGATTTTTCTGAATTGTGTACATTGAAACTTCTCAGCCATTAAACCGTTTTGGCCATTTGCATTGACAGTACCTTCCTGACAGAAACAGTGGTCAAGGTACAAATTTTACTTCTAAGCTTCATCCATAATGTACCAAATTATGATCTTTTTCATAGCGTGCCGTGTTTGTCTCCACGGTAAGGTTGTCATTGTTTTTTGTGTGATTTGATTTGTGGTGAAGTAGCTGGTGGATTCATGATGAAGTGTCCGAAGCGTAACTAGATTCGCTAGGACAAGGGTGTATGTCCCACATTTGTTACTTTGTGATAAAAGCCCTGTTTTCAAGGAAGGATTTCTTCCAAAAATTTTCAAATATTTCAGTTTGGAGCAGTAGACAGAATGTTTAGAAAGTGTTCCTAACTTATTAGAGCACTACAGTGTGGTACTATTTTAACTTATCTTACAAAATATCTGTAGTTGGTTGTTTTCTTTAATGTGCATTCTGATTCCACAAGTTGAAAGAAAAGGATCTTTCCTAGTGTTTGGTAAGTGCCAGTAGGACAACTATTTCTTCATGACTTGAAGGCAGAAACGGGCAGTAGTTGTTGAAAAAACTTCTCAGAGATGGAAAAAAAGGAAGAAATCTCATTATATGGCACAGATTTGAATTTGAACAAAACAAAACAAAAAAATATTGGTTAAGTCAGAGGTTCCTCTGGATACATACTGTCAAATTTATCCACTTTTCTGTCTATTTTAAATTCATATTTTGCATGTTTTATCTCAATTAAATAAAGGAGTATATTCATACTCTAACAGCCTGGATAATGTAAACAATTTTTGTCAGCATTAAACCTCATTATTATAAATTTGCAGTTATTTAACAATATTTACTATTGCAATTAAATCGTATTATTTGGTAGAAATTAAGAACACACTAGCAAATTACAAAGTGTGAATAAATTTTCAGTGATTGTAAAGTAAGTGTAAGCAATTTAATGAAATTTAAGCACTATTAAAAAAATACTATGTTTTCATAAATATATGTACTCTGCTGCTGTTTACAAAATTGTTCTTCTCATGCATTCATTTGTTTATAAAGTCTTATCCTGTAACTGAAACTTTATTGCATGGGATCTCCGGTCCCTGTTTTAAATATCAGCTTAATAAGGGGATCAAACGCAGTCGCGTTGTAAAGTCACTGTCCAACAAACAGCCCTGGAAAACAAAGTCCTCGGTGTCCACAGAACCAGAATCCAGCCTTCCCCATAACGTCTGCCCAATACCTCAGCCGCGTGCCGGGGGAATCACCTCAGGGGTTCAGTGCGTCAGGGTCAGCCTGAGCAGATGCACTCCCTGGCACAACAGAAGGGCGGTGACCGCAGTCCTCGGCGAAAGGCACTGAGAGGGGGGCAGAGAAGATCCTCTGCGTCCCGCTGAGGAGCTGCTGGCGTTTCTGCACACTCGATCTGCGCGTGGGTTGCCTTCGGTATTGTTAGCATGAGTAAACCGCTGATGACTTCAGCCTGAAATGCTATGACAAAATTGTACTCATTCTTAAAATTTTAAAGTTCATAAATTAAGACTATAAATAAAATAAATAGCGAACTATAAACTTGCTCTGTAACTGAAATGGATGAAAACTATATTCTAAATATATTTACTTTTTTTTTTTTTTTTCTTGCAGATGACAGTCATGTCTCATTCCAAGGATCTCAAGGACGACTTCCACAGTGACACTGTACTTTCTATTTTAAATGAACAGCGCATTCGGGGTATTTTATGTGATGTCACCATAATTGTGGAAGATACCAAATTTAAAGCCCATAGTAATGTGCTGGCAGCTTCAAGCCTTTACTTTAAAAACATTTTTTGGAGTCGTACTATCTGTATTTCAGGTCATGTACTGGAGTTAGATGATCTCAAAGCTGAAGTCTTTACAGAAATATTGAATTACATCTACAGTTCCACAGTAGTTGTTAAGAGGCAGGAGACTGTAACGGACCTTGCAGCTGCGGGAAAAAAACTGGGAATATCATTTCTAGAAGATCTTACAGATGCTGATTTTTCAAGTTCCCCCTGCCCCTATGCATACTGTGTTAATGAAAAAGGGACTGTCAAAGAGGAGAAACAAGAAAAGAGACATGAAGACTCTGCTGTGACAAATGGACCACGAATTACAAATGCATTCTCAATTTTTGAAACGGAAAACACTTTGTTTTCTCCACTTGATTTGAGGGCAAACTTTAAAAAGGTATCTGACACGATACAAGCACCCATCAGCCTTGACAGAAGCGACGTCTGCAAAGATGCCGAGCCAGGGAGTACGCTGGCCGAACATTCCTACGCAGTTTCTTCTGGGGGAGATACTTTTCAAGGAACACCTTTTCTTGAACAGGACAGCGGCCCTTCGTACAAGGTGGGTGAAGACCACTATGAAAATCCCCAAGCCACACCACTCGTTCAGCCAGGAAAGCAAGCGCGCAGTACTCCGAAGACGGCCCTGCAGCCCCAGGGTACCAGTTTGGCTGTTGCGAAAGTACCGGCCTCTACGGTAACCACCACAGAAGCCCAACATGAAGGAGTTACTGATCAGCCAGTTACTTCCTTTCCAACGCCTCAAAATAATGCAGGAGATTTTCATTTATCCAGAGAAGAGGACAACAATTCTGCTAAGGTCTCTGGATCCACCACAATTGTTGTTCCCCCTGTTTACAACTGTAACTGTTGTGCAAAATCATTCAGCGACAGGGGGTTACTCAGTACTCATCTTCAGCTCCACGCAGAGCACCAGGAAACTTTCATATGCAAATACTGCAGCAAACAGTTTGCAAATCGAAATATCCTGGAAAGTCATGAACAGGTCTGCGTGAGATCAAGTACCTTATCGGTCCGCAATGGCAACGAACAAAACTTTGCAGACAACTACGCTGCTACAGACGGAAGGGATGGAAGCTCATACGCAAATACAGAGCCTCTATTGTCGGAAAACAGCATCGCTGATTATTCTAATCCAAATTGCACTTTGCCAGAAACAGATCATTTGGTTAAAGTCGTTGATGGGCAGATATTATATACGTGCATAGTTTGCAAGCGTAGTTACGTAACACTGTCTAGCCTTCGAAGACATGCAAACGTGCATTCATGGAGAAGAACGTACCCCTGTCACTACTGCAATAAAGTGTTCGCGTTAGCTGAGTATCGCACCAGGCATGAGATCTGGCACACTGGAGAAAGACGGTATCAGTGCATTTTTTGTCTGGAGACTTTTATGACTTACTATATACTAAAAAATCACCAGAAGTCTTTCCATGCAATTGACCACCGTCTCTCAGTGAATAAAAAGACAGCCAATGGAGGCTTAAAACCCAGTATGTACCCATACAAACTTTATCGACTTTTACCGATGAAATGCAGGCGACTGCCTTATAAGTCCTACGCAAGTTCTTCCTATGAAAACGTTCAAACAAGTAGCCAGGTTAACGAAGCCGCTTCTACTAACTGTTTCATTCCCAGTTCTCTTAGCTCTGAGCTACCGCCACTGAATTTTCAAAGTAACATAATAGCAAACAACAGAACTCTTGCCTTGGATACATCTTCATGTAATGATGCAGCATCTTCCACAAATACTCAGAATTCTTCCTCCTGGGGAGTAAGTATCTTAAATTCTGACCTGCAAAGGGACTTTTTCACAGCTGAAAAAAGAGTTTCCGCTGCTGTGAATGATGCTGGTTCTCAGGAGTGTGATTCCTCTGTTGTGTCTTTAACTAATGTGAACGAAAATTCAACCTCTGTCATCAGTTACAGCAGTTCCGCGCCCTCCGTTATAATGCACAGTAGCAGAGTTTCATCGGTAATAATGCACAGTAAAGCACTCACTTCTGTAGAAAACAACAAGACACAATCTTCAAATAATCCACCCAGCCAGTCTCTGAGTGATGAGTATAAACATGGGTCAGATAATTATGGGAAGTGCATTGCAAAATCAAAACCTGTGAAGGAGAAAAAGAAAACACTGCAGTCCAACAGAGCAGAAGGAACTGAGGATACGCAGCACACCGCAGGATCTGGAGGTTCCTCCAGCAAAACAACAAATACTGTCCAAGAATTGAGTAAAACGGAAACATACATCGCAAAGCCTGCCTTACCTGGAACGTCTACGGACAGCAACGTTGCGCCTCTTTGTCAAATCACAGTAAAAATTGGCAATGAGGCTATTGTAAAAAGACATATATTAGGATCCAAGCTGTTTTGTAAAAGGGGCCGAAAATCCAAACATGAGTCCAAACAGGACAATCTAATTGAGGAATCAGAGATGGAGATAAAAGAAGCAAGCCCATCTAGGCTCTACAGCTCAGAATGCCTGGAGTTGACAGAAATGTGTGATGATGTAAGCGACCAGGACTCCAGCGATAAACCGTGGAGACCCTATTATAATTACAAACCGAAAAAGAAATCCAAACAGCTAAGAAAAATGAAAAAGACCAAATGGAGGAAGAAGCACATAAGCAAGAACACCGTTACGGAGAGCCACAATACATGCAGTCGAGAGTATGCACTCAGGAATGCTCCTGAGGAAAAGGCAATCGGTCAAGAAGAGCACGCAGAAATGCCTAATCTTCGTTGTGAGCTCTGTGAAAGAGATCAGTCTTCCACTGCAGAAATTCAAGAACATGTACACTGGCATGTAGCTACTTCAAAGCCTTACATTTGCGAATTATGCCAAAAACAATTTCAAAGTCCATCCACTTTAAAAATGCATATGAGGTGTCACACCGGGGAAAAGCCCTACACTTGCAAAACCTGTGGTAAATGTTTCTCGGTTCCTGGAAATCTGCAGAAACACGAACGTATTCACCTGGGTGTCAAAGACTTTGTCTGCCAATACTGCAATAAGGCGTTCACTTTAAATGAAACACTCAAAATACATGAAAGAATTCATACTGGAGAAAAACGCTACCACTGTCAGTTCTGCTTTCAGAGCTTCTTGTATCTTTCTACCAAAAGGAACCACGAGCAGAGACATATCCGTGAGCATAACGGAAAAGGATACGCTTGTTTTCAGTGCCCCAAAATCTGCAAGACAGCAGCTGCTCTGGGAATGCACCAGAAGAAACATCTATTCAAAAGTCCAGGTCCACAAGGTAGAAAAGAACAGTTTTGCAATGAAAGCACTAAGCTCTTGGAAAATCCCCATTTCTTTGGCTCAGAAAGAAGTGAAGTAAAAAGTATACAAAATGTAACTCCAGAAGTTATCCTCTGAGTGACAGTTGTGCAAAAGAGAAGAAAAATCCAGAACTGTATATTGGAGAAAATACAGATGCATTGAATGGGGAAACGTCTTCGCTCAAATCAGTATCATTTACTAAGATCAAATTTCTTAATCTAACCATGTGTCAATATATGCAGAAGAAGGAAAAATAACACAGAAAAGAAAAACTAGTATTTGCAATAACACAAACTTAATGTGAAAGACCCAAAATACTTTCGTCACAATAGACTTCTAACATAGAGAGAGAAAGAAAAAAGAAAAAAAATATGACCAACCAAAACCCTTCTACTTAGCATTACAGGAAACTAGTCACTGAACTATTTTACAGTGCTGTTTTTGAGTCAGAATCATTCTAGGCAAAAGAAATACATAGGTTCACAGTGTACTCTGTAGAAGGATTTTTTTTTTTTTTTGCTGCAGAAACCATATATTGCATTTTTAAACAAGATGTGTTTATAAACAAAATAATTGTAATTTTGTGTATTCTAAAGTGAAGGTGGGAAATGTTTCATGAACTTGGGTATGCTGAAGTACAGTTGAGTTCTGGAGTGCATTTCTGTGACTCAACACTTACAAAACATACTCAGGAGTTTAAACCTCTCTTCCTTTCCATATTCAGTTTTGTAGTTACCATAGTAATCGTTAAGTCTGAGTGCTCGTGTGGAAAGTATTCCAGATTTATGATATCTCCAAGACATTTAATAAAGATTCAGTGGAACTCGCAATAGCCAGTCTTCCAAACTGCATAACCCCCAATGTCAGTGGCCTGGTAGAGCTCTTCAGGTGCACTTGTCTAAAGAAAATTGTTCTCACTGAACAGCCTAGCTTAAAGAAATCCCGTACGTAAACATCCACCTCCTGGTGGGTCTGCAACTCCTATCTGTTAGAAATACCATTCTCAGCAGAAGAAGAGGAGATTTAGACAGAGCCTTCCTCCTCATCCTGGAATAAAGCCTGGACAACGAATGACAGAGCAACTCCCCATAAACGCTTTGATTTTGGGAGGAGTAGGTGAATACTTGGGTTCCTGATTCCGTGTAGATCCCTGAGGCAATCCCTATGTATAAACAGGGCTAGGGCCAGCTTGTGGGGTTCCCTGTCGTCCCCATGCCTTAAACACAACACCTACCCTTCGGACGTCCCTTCTCGGTGACCCTGCTAACCACGCCAGCGTCTCGCCCCAGACAAGCTGTGTTGCAGCGTTCCTCGGCCCAGCACGCAGGCCTGTAGCAGAGAGGCGCCCGGAACGGGTCGCCGGAGGAGGAAGCGTTGGCCTTTCTGCCTCCCTCGCCCTGCCACGCTAAAGGGTTACGGTGAGCCTTACAGCCTCGCGGTTTGCTCATCAGCGGGAGAACAGGCTTCTGAAAGACATCACAATACTGCAATTACTATTATTTTGTGAAAATGTGATTCATGTTAGCCGAGGTGAAGAGATTTTTTTAAAAAGTCAGAGAGGGTGTATGTGTACAAGTTGCAGTTTATATGATAGGACTCTGTTGTACTGTATCTGCGTTTCCAATGAGTCATGTGCATTCATCTCTATGAAGTGTTAAAAAATTCAGTCAGGTCAAAGGTTAACGCACCTCAGCTTCATCCTATGTGCAAATATGGTACACCCTTCGTTTACTCACTTCGTCTTCTTGAGTATTTTAAAAGATACTATAGCTTGGGTACAATAAAACCACAATTGAAATGATGACACAGTATTGACTGAAGTAATAATATAGTCCACTTATTTATTCTATCATTGGTGAATGCTATGAACCCCTTGAGAAATTTTGGTTTCATGCCAGCTTTGGTTCCATTGAAATAAGGATGATGGAAGAATAAACACAGGAAAGTACCGTGATGTTGCAAAGAAAGTACACGAAGATAACTTCTAAGTGGACTTGTATGATGATAATTATAGACCAAAGCAAATAAGGTAGAATATTTATAAATATAAATATAATTTTACAAATATTTTATATAACTGTATAGTTCATAAGAAAAATATTGATAGCTTGTGTTAGGTTTGGGGGGGTTTGTATATTTTGATAAAAACACAATGACTTTGTAACTCTGTATATTCTCTAGAGTTTATAGCAAAGCAGTTTTAAGATGGCAATGTCATGTTTATAGTTCAATTGTGGCACTTTTACTACAAATAACACATCGCAGTAATAAGTCAAGTATTCATGACCAAATTAGAATTAAAGTCAGTGTAAGAGAAGGTAAATACTATACGTTGTTAAAGGCTGTAATTTGCTACATAATCGCATCTGTATTTTTGTTTAGAAGGAAATATTAAATGCAGATGTTAAGGATTGATAAAGAGTCTAATTTTATTTTTAGAAAGAGTGATTATAACTCTGTTTTTGCTTAATTAAAATAACATCTTCCTATTTTTCTCTAAGTCTCTCCCTTTTTTAAGTTATGGTAATACTTACATAATCTATAAGATCCAGAGATATGTATCTTCTAATAGGTATTTCATGAGAAGATTAAGCAACGCAGTTACCAAATGTTCCCTTCGTTAAGGTCAGGACAGTGAATTGAGAACGCTCTGGAGCAGTCATGGCCTCTCCTGGCCCATTAAGGGTGAACGCCGTGCTGAAGTGAACAGCATCTACTTGCTCCGTATCTTGAAGGACTTGGAAGACATGTGAACTGTGTTTAATACTTTGCAACCTCTTAAACATGTTTTCACAAGGACTTGAAACTTTAAAAGTTATTTTCTTTTCAGTTCTGATAGTGACCTTGCAGGGTAGATTGTTACAGAGCGTACTTCAGATCTGCTGGGACTGCTCTCCAGAAACATAGCTCAGAGTGCAAATATCCATTGCACAAGCAAATACCAAGATACATTCAACGGGGATCGCGGCTATTCAGAGTACTTCCCCCTTCAGCTAGGTGTCACTAGTCTGTAGCTTGCATTAAAAATGAAATTTTGCAACTTGGCACGCTAGAGTTTGTCCTAACCATGTCCTTAGCTGAACAGACCTACCTGTCCTCCCAAAATGTAACTTGGAGGCTGAGAATTAACATTATGCAATTGAAAGAAGAGATTTGTGCAGGAGAAGTAGAAAATGGTCAGAGCACCGCGGGAGAGGACTTCAGTTAGAGACACATGACAGATGCTGGCCTGAAAATTCCCAAACTTGCCTTTGCTTTAACAGAAGGGCGGGCTGAAGAGGGCTCTCTAGGCGTGGAAAAGCGAGGAGCCCTCGGCCGGGGGTGGCTAGGCCGCGCTGCTCGCGGCGGTTTTCCCGGCTGTGCTGGAATCGGGGCCGTTCCCTGCTGGTTTGACGGCATTTCCCACGTGGCCGGACCGCCAAAAGCGAACAAGCGACAGCAGGGGAAGATTCGACAGAAGCCACGGCACACTTTTAACGGGGACGGGCACGCCAAAAATCAAAGCAACCGGCTCCGTCACTCGCTTCAGCCGTTTAACGCCACGAATGAGGGCTCAGCGCGCCGCGCAGCCCCTCCACCCCCGCGAGAGCCGCACGACGGGGCCGGGCCCCGGGACCCCGGCGCCGCACGGCCGGGGCGGCCGCGGGAGGGCGGAGCCGCCGCGCCAGGCTGCGGGCAGGCGGGCACCAGCGCGCATGCGCCCCGCCGCCGCCCCCCGCCTCGCTTGGGTCTCTGGTGCCCCCCGGGGGCGGCGGCCGGCGGGGGCGGAGCGGCGGCGGCGGGGCCGGGCCGGGCCGGGCCGGGCCCTTCCTTTCCTTTCCTTTCCCTTGCCTTCCCTT
>WHYT01015272.1:145919-169885 GCA_009806455.1 Tetrax tetrax | reverse complement strand
AAAAAAAAAAAAAAAAAAAGAATAATAGGTGCTTCTGCAGACATGCTTACTTCAAACAGTGCATCTTTATATTGTTTCACTTATTCCCTTTGAAATGGAAACCACAAAATGGCTGCCTTTGAGAACAAAAGCATCCACATGGTACGTTAGAATGAAACACTTATTGAAGCTTTTCTGTCACTTCTTCTGCCTATGGCTTTCTTGTCAGGAAAAAAAAAAAAAAACAAATTTCAACTTTTTTCACCTAGAGTTTAGACTCTAACAGGATTTGTAGCTGTATAATATAATTAACCTCAAGAGGCTCAGAACGCTCTGAGGTCCACAGTGGCAAAAAGCAAAAGAGATGGCTCAATCAAACTATAAATATTTTCTAGAAGAACACAGCTGTGAAAGCACAGGCAATACTGGTTGAAGAAAGAACAAAGTAAAGCATCGAGAACACCCAATTCATTCCTTAAGTAGTATCTGTTGAGGGATAGAAAGGGTGGAAAGCGTGAAGGTTGTATTTCCCTGCACAATGCATAAAGGAACACAATAGCACATATTTGACCTACCCTCCCTTTATTGTAAGACAATATGCATTCCCCTGCTGCCATAGTTTGCTCCAACTCCAAGCTGTATTTCAAATGAACTAGACTCTTGAAAGGAAAGGAAGAAAAAGGAAAGCAAAACTTCTCAGTCAAGCCTTGATTTGAACTGTTTCTGGAAGTTCAGAAAATGTAATCATTCCCCCTCCCGTGCAAAATTAAAATGCATTTCCTGCTTTTAAATAAAACAAGAAAGATAACTCCCAGAATACTATAAGAATGGTTGTTACAGTGCAATCAGAGGAAGAAAAGGTCAGAAACTTCACAAGAAAGTATGTTATGAAATTTCCACTATGGTATTGCAAGCTTCCGAGGAGTCCAGATATTTTGGAAAATGGTCCACACTTTTAAAAATAATAAAGCAGTAATACTTAACATTTACCCTTTGGGGCTGAATAAGTACACTAGAGTATTCTAGAGAATATTAAGAAGTAGTAACCCGATGATTCCCAGTTTTGATCTTGAGTATGAATCAGACAAAATGAAATTTTACCAGGTATTTTTAAGGGGTATTTCTGTTTTTCTTCACGTGAATCTACAGACAAACACAGTTTAAAGATTATTTAGCAGAGTCTGGATTATTTTGCATGTGCCCAGTTTTGCGATCTGATTTTACTTGAGCACCATTTCGTGCTTATTGCTTTGCAGACTATCATCTCAGCATTCTTCAACTTTTGGATATCTACATAGCCACCCTGCACTGCACACATGAGTGGAAGAAACAATCAACCAGAAAAGCTCCAGTCTTTCACGCACACACTTGACGTCCACATCCCATATAGTGATCTACACGTGATTTCTCTCAGTCCTGGCTCTGTACTATGCAAGCAACTCCTGCAATTCTTACAATCCCAGTACCAAGACTGGGACATTGGAAGTGAGTCTGTGATCCAACTTCCTTCGCGACATGCAGTCAAAAAAACCCACACACTCTCCTTTGCTGCCTTCAAATCTCTGCAGAAGAGTGGAGAACACACCGCGACCACAGATTTTCCAAAATCTAGTGGCTTTTTACCTTGTTAGATTGCTTTGGCAGAGGCACAAAACCCTGTAGCTTACAGGGGCTTGCACAGCTTGAAGGAGCCATATGACAGGCAGATTAAACATTGAGCAGGCAGAGGCACAACAACAGGTTACCATGATGGAAGAAGAGAGGAGGATTACATGGTATTTATACAGGGGTGATGGGGGGGGAGGGGCGGAGAAATCATGTTTCATTACAAGTATTTTGTTCAGATTAGCCGAACTCTACCTTCTTCATTCAATCAATTCCTTGTTGGGCATTCTCTCATAAAATAAAGCAGTCTTCCTTTATATTCCTCTATTTATGATACAAATGAGGATAGCTGGAACTTTGGAGGAAAGAAAAAAAAAAAAAAAGAAAAAAAGAAAAGAAATCTAACCAAAATGTGACCTTAGCAGATGTAATCCAATCTGATTTCCACTACATTAGCCTACGGATGCTTATGCAACTGCATAGCACAGCAACTGAGAGACAAAACAATGGAAGTTTTAAAGCTTTATTTATTGCTCGTTCTCAAAACATTCAATTGCCATCCTGCTTCAACTGCCAAATCTAAATTAGAGAGTTTAAAAAAAAAAAAACAAAACAAAACAACAAAAAAAGTACTCTTCAGGGGAACATTAGAGCTCTATAGAGAGGTGTGAGCTCAAGGAGATGGAGCATCTGGCTAGAGACCAACTTGCCTATAAGTCCAGACCAAGTGGACCCATATGGATAGCTTTTAGAAAATCGTAAGTGGTAACAAGTAGAAAAATTCCCTCCCTTCCATGTTCAGCCTCCTTTTTTGGCATTAGTGATTAAACTGTACTTACTGCCATTAGGAGATTACAGAAACTTCCATCAGAATCTAAACAATTTTCATATAATCTAATAACTTCCTTATTTATTCATGTTTACTCACAATTTTCCTCCTCTTTCAGTCGGATTGCTATGTAATATTACAAAGCATAACAAAAGTGGGTTTGTTACTAATTAAGGGCACCAGAGCAGCACATTAATCTCTTCTTTCAAAAGCACAAGGAAAATGCATCAACTCTCAGTCTAAAGGTTTAAAGCATATTAGAATTAGTAAAGCAAAAGGTCAAAAAGATTACCACTGAAGTTTTCTTATGTCCTACATCTACAGACTGCTAGAAGTATTTAATAATTTACACTTCTGCTAACATAGTAATTCTATACAATGCTCAGCAACTAAGTTATAAATCTATGCTAGCAATCAATAATACATTTAAACTCATCTCATATAAATTTGGCACAGGCCACACATTTATAATTTGCACAGCTTTTTTCCTTCTATTTTCTTACTCTGTATGTAACTGCACAGTGCTTCCTTCCTTTGGTGTTACCCAACTAGTTAACATATGCAGAACATTACTTGAATTCTTAATACTAATATTACAGTACCCTCCAGAAATCAGGATTTATCATTATTTCCATTGCAGGGGAAATACTTCATTTAACTTTAGTTGTAAATTTTATTTTTTCTCATCAAAGCTTGACAGATAAAATAAATTTGGAACCAAATTATGTAAATTCATTACCTGCTCTCTGATCTATCCTGGTTTTGCATAAAATTAAAAGTAATCATTTTCATACTTTAAAAAATGTGCTTCATGAAAATGAAAACAGTAATAAGGAGAATGAGGCAGTTATTCCTTAAAAAAAAAAAAAAAAAATTCCAGCAGCCAATCCCTCCTCCAGTGAATTTAAGAGGCCTTTCAGATCAAGAAATTAATATTTTTTCTTCCCTACCACAATTTTTTTCTATAATACTATTTGTGTGTATATACAACACATATAAATATGTATGTATAAATTCTAAAATCATAAGTGAGTTATGAAGTACGGTACCTATTGTATGATGTTATAACTGTATTTCACAGAAGTTGTTCATATGTTCATAAAGCATAGTATTGTTATACTCCAGTTGCTCATGAATGGTAGTTAACATATTAAAAAATTACAGTAAAGACTAAGAAGCTTTTACCAATGGTACCATGTTAATGATATGAGCTAACCCTATAACCATGCCTAGCATTTATCTTACATTTCCTCCAACCTCAAAACATAAAAAAAAATTATAAACTGCCACATCTTCAGTAAGCATCTTATCACAAATTAACTTTAATATGTTCTTCCTTATGTTAACTAACATACCTTTTCACTTTTGGGGGTGCACTGTTAAATGAATTTCTTAATGCCAAACAGTACGTTACCCTCAGAACCAAATCAGAACCCCCAGTATTCCCAGACAGATTTATGCTTAATCCATCAGATACCACAGTCCCCTAAATAGCATGCGGTAATAATCTGTCTGTATTGCTAAGCTGGAAAACAAATACAGCAATCAAACCCCTGAAGAAAGGAAAAAAATGTGATAGCCTGGAGAAGAAAAGGGAGCAGGACGCAAACCCAGTGGAAGCTAGACTATGATTCAGAATGAGGTACATTCTCCTCTCCACCCCCTAAAAGAGTGTTACTGATAAAAACATTGCACAGACAGACGTATGTATTAGGATAAAGCCCCGGTTATAATTTATGCACTTAAAACTATTTAACCATGCAGGCAAAAAGGAAAGAAACAAAAATAGAACAAACAGGCCAACCCCCATGACACATCCTGATCGTGATGGATGAACAATGAACTGAATATTTCCAGCTGGACAGGAGCGTCATCTCAGCACTATGTGATGTATTAGCCAAAAGCCAAGCACAGGTTTCTCGTTTCAGTTCAGCATTTGACAGTCAAGTCCACTCTTTGAGAAACTAGTTTTCACAGGAAAGTAGGTTTGAAAGTCTCAATGCAAATACAGTAAAATAATAAAATAAAATGTAGAAAAAGTTATAAATCAGTCAGTCCCTGACAGGGTTGTCATAACGTGCGCTCTCTCTACATTTCCTTCATGACATGAACTGAGAACACAGAATTCTCTGCTCAACAGTTTCGATTCACTTGCATACTGCTTGCACTTTCTTTATCCTACAGAAAGGTATACAATAAAGTTGAGTAAGGCTTGGATATTTTTATTCCCCAATCACTCTTTTTGCCAGTTTTTTCATACTCTTGTTTTGCATCGAGCTTCTGATGCAAGAAAACTTGAAAATAAATGACAAAACCCTAATTGAAACCACCATGTTTTACTACATGAACAACCAAAATCAGTGATACTTGGCAAAATTTCAGCTCATAGCAGTTTGACCTTGTTGCTTGAAAAATGGACTAGTTTGCAGACAAAACAAACAAACACACACAAACTACTAAACAAAATTTTGAAAGATCCCGTACCCTTCCAAAATCCTAAAAGTGCAGAAAATGTTCAAGCAATATTCTCATATAACACAAGAGATCTCATTTCTTGTCCTGACAACCACACGCCTGATGTAAAGCTACTTTGTCTTTGAAATTTTCTACACTACCTACCCATATTTTTTGCTTACTTAGCAATGCTGTATGGCTTAGAAGTTTTGAAAATTTCGTTTCAGAGTTCACAACCATGACCAAGAAAAAGATGTTCTTAAGTTCAAGACTGACACAATTGCAGTGCAAGGTAATTTTCCTTTCTTTTTGTGACATTCCTTTGTGTCTAGATAGATACCATTCTAGATAGAAGGTAAGGTAGGTAGAAAGTCACAGATAGGTCTCATGACTGCTTTTGGAAAAACTATGGTCTTCCATCTTCCAAGTTCTCAGTTTTGAGAGGTTATATGAATTGCATAGTCAGTACTTGTGGAGGGCACGGGGGAAGACTACACATTGACAGAGATTGTCCTGTGTTTTACCTTGAATCCCTGTGCCCAGGTTTTCATGGAGTGCATGGAAAAGGTGAGGTAATGTACCTTGCTCACTGACACAAAAGTCACGAAGTTTGCATTACATTGACTGTGACCAATAGCATGTAAAGAGAATTGCTGAGGAGCATCTGACATGCAATAACTCATCATCAGCTGAAAAGTTTTCAGCTGGTCAAAGTCCTCAGAGGGGAAAGCCAGCCACTAGTACAACCCACCTATTCTGCTCTCACCACCAACTGGGACTGCCACACCTGACATATAGTAAATGTTATCCAAGGGCACTGATCAACATCAAAGATTTTGCTCCTATTTTGACATTCTTTAATAAGCATAATCTGAATATCAACTATGCAAATTAAATTGAAATATTGGTTATTGTTTGCATATCAAAATCAGAAAAATGAAATATGTAGGGAACTGCATCTTTTTGGAACTATGAGTAAAAAAAGTGTCCTACTACAAGTGTAATATACTTTACTATAAGCATTTCTCTCATTTTTCATTTTTTCTTACCAACAGCAAGGATCTTAATGGCAACAATTTGCCCACAAGCCTTAGACTGGGAAGCATTTGCCCTAAAGCATCTTTTTTTCTGAATGTCTCTCTCTTTTAATCTGCCACAATATGGTCTGATTTTGAGAAACAGAACATTGTCAGCTTCTATTGATTTCAGCATGGACTGAGGATGTATTTTCCTTAAAGTTTCCTCAAACTAACTTTATTAGTTGGTCTAATAAAACTACCACCTTTCCCTGTAAATCTCATTGCTGAAAATCAGGTGCTCAGCTTCTTTATGATGTCTATGAACTAACTTAACTCATAGCAGGTATTTTGGTGAAATCTCCAAAATATGTGTCTCAGACCTACAACCTGAATTTCCTAAACTTCAGGGACAAATCTCTACAAAGAGCTATTTCTGCCATGCATCTAGGACTGGTAACAGTTCACATCTTCTCCTGCATACTTGAACTTCTTGTCAATCCTCCTCTCCAGTTTGCCCAGAAACAGATAACTCTAACCTAGGACAGATACTCTCAAATGAAACATTAGCAGCAATGTGCAGTCATGAAGGAGAACGTGTATGGTTTCCACATTAAGTCTTACTCTTTCTGAAAAGATGAAGCAATAGCAATTTATTTTAAAAAGATCATTCAGGGTGCATTAGCACACTGTACATTCTCACGCTAAACAGTAAAGGGAAAAATTTTCTGTTCTAACACAGATAAAGTTCTAGTAACAACATACAAGTAGAATCTTCTTTTATTTATATATATAAAGAAATACACACATTTATACAAACTTAATACACACACACATATGTATATATACATATATTCAAAAAGTAAGCAGGGTAAACGCTATTGCTAGGATGAACATAGGAAAAAAAAATATATATATAAAAAGAAATACCCAACTTCCATACAAAGATGCCTTTTTATGGCTTTCACATTACCTAGATCCATCTGTCAAAGCAGATTCTGCAATAGGTCATGCAACTGACACATCAAAAAATACGGCTCTGATTCAGGAAAGATTTAGTCCATCCCTGTCCAGTTAAGCATTTAAGTATTTTAAGTACATGCTGAAAGTCCTGTTGACATTATGGACATGGTCAAGTAGTATTCTTGAATGGGAAACGTTGACTTGAGTGAAGCTTATAAGAACACATTTATTTTTGAGAATTAATGTCCTCCCTCATCTGAAAACAAGACCATGAATAACACACAAGACTAGGGATCAGTGATGACAATACAGCAAGTGTCAGAGGAAGAGATTTATCTCGACATTCTGCAGGAAAACGTGCATAACTCTAACCAGTGCCAAGAGTGCCAGATGCAGGAGTACATAAATACAATAGAAATTGAAGAACCTTAAGGTAACGATGACTTCAGCCTCCAATGTGACACAGGGAATGCATGTCAACAGTGAAGCTTGCAGTGCAGCTGCAGGACAGCTAAACATACCCCATCTCTAAACCAGGTCAGGCAACAATGGTACCTCACCAGAGTGTACAGTGGTTGTATGACTTGTTAGATTAAAGATAGGAACTGACGTGCATTACAATTGGTTCCTCAACCTGAAATGCAAATAGTAAAGGGTGGGTATATACCCAGTATCCAGCTCTGGGACTGTATTATATATGCCACCTATGTAAGGATATGTCACCAGAGCAACACCTTTCACATCTAAATTACACTACACTGTAGCAATGAAGTTTTACAAGGACCAAGTTCAACTTGAAAAAAAGTGAGATACCTTTCAGGAGAAATACAGTGCTTGTGAGGGAAAGGAAAAAAGCACAGCAAAACAAGGCCCATTATATGGCTTGAAATCTGTGCTACGAAACTCCATTTGAGGAGGGGAGTCACAACATAAGCAGTGACCTCTAAAAAAATTTGATATTGCAGCCTTGACCTGTCCATTCCAAAGACGCCAGCTTCAGCATGCCACTAAATCAGAAGCAGAAAGATCAGGAGAGAAAACAAAAATTCACACTGGTACCTGGAAAATTGACCTCTTCCTGGAAACCAGAATTTAATTTTAATTAATATACATTTCTATTAAAAAATAATTAAAATATATATATATTCAATGCAAAATAAAGGTCTTGTTCCTATTTGGTTTTTTTTTTACAATCACAGAAAAAAAAAATCACAGTGTATGAGAATAATAAACTAAACTCTAAATAAATCCAGCTCATGGATTTACTTATAATCAAATAAGAAGCAGCTTCAGTTCTTGTGAAAGAAAAGAAACTTCCTTTCTTCAATGACTTCCAAAATTCTGGAATGAAATTTTAGCATTCATCAGTGTGAATTCTTGTCTTGCAAACATACTACTCAGGAAGTTTCTGGTTAGCAATTAGTCAGATCATATGTAGTGGTCTATAGAGATTAAAAGACAAAAATGTCCAAGAGTGATTAAATATGTAGCAACACAGACATTACCAAGCCTAGAAGACAGTGGAGGAGCCCTGTGTCCCTTCACTGGCATTTTGTTATCTCAGTCTATATCCATATCTGTAGGTTATTCTGTTGATGGTAGTATCAGAAGAACAGGAATATTTTCAAATAGCCAGCTTTGAACAGGCTACCTCAGAAGCAAATTTAGCTGAAAAAGTTGAGCAAGAATGCTTCTCCAGAAAAGCTGTAGTTTACATTCTGCTTCACACCTGGCCTGGATGTGCTCAAAGCAGAATCAAGCACTGCTTATCCGCTGGTTTTTATCTTATGAATCCTAGAGTGTCAAGCGCAACAAAGTTAGGTAAAACCAAAGAAAATGGAAATAATATCCAGCTCCCCCTGCTCCAATGCTGCTCTGCCACCAGAAGGCTCCACACGCAGCTGCAGGAGGCTGCCAGAAGTCAAGGTCGAAACCGGACTGAATTTCTGCCAGCTAATATACCCTCTTGTGACAGGTCTTTTAAGAGAGAAGAGAGTAACGTACCAACAGGTGTCCTCCTGATTCAGTGGGACAAAACAGCTCCTACAAAGTAGGACAGTTGTCTCTACTTCCATTCTCCAATGCCATGGTCTACATCACCAGTCCAGCCAAGGCTGGTCTCCAATTCTGTGTACTGGCGCAGCACGTTGTGAGGGATGGGGGCTGCATTTCTGCCATTATGAACTCTGTTCTGAGTAAGAGCTACATCAAAATCCCAGCACCTCTAAAAAGAAATTTTAGTGTGGCTCCTCTATGCCAATTATAAAATACACATGCAAGTTTTGAATTTTGCTGGCTGCAGGGGAGAAAAAAAAAATAATTTGAGAACAGCTGCATTTTCCAATTCTTCTACCAACCAACTTGTTCTCTAAGTCTGGCTGTGTTACAGCAGTCATCACGTTACACTCACTGGGAGTATGCCTTAACATACACATGTACATATATGTTTGAATGCACACACACACACACTAAAGTTATAGGACACGGATAAATTTCATTCTGTATTTACTCATTTTCTGTAAGCACCATTCCTAATGGAAAATAGACCATATCTCCTTTTTAAGGGAATGATTAGGAACACATGTTTTACTGACTTAGTTGAGGACCTCGCCGATACTTTAGAAACCAAATTACTAACAGCATACTAAACTTATTTCCCTGGTGGAAACCACTGGCTACTAACTAAGTGGATATGAATGCATTTGTCCCTAAACATGCAGGTAATCATCATATAAAGCCAGAGGCCTAAAATGAGTAGGTATGGGCCAGATGAAAGCAAGGTTCATATGCAACAGTAACATATTCTATAACAAAATGACTTTGTTTATCTGAGAAACTCAGAATTATATCGCTTTTCCTAAAGAGAATATAAACAGCACATTTTTGAAGACTCAGTTACTTAATGTGCAACTTGTCACCACTATCAGCCTTAACATAATAAAATACATGTGGAAAATCCCTTGAAGCAAACCTTCTGCAAAGCAGATTCTTCTCTAGTCTGGGTCAGAGGGTGTGTATGTCTATGAAGGAAATGCTATCTCTCTCTCTTTCACACACCCACTCACTGTAGGTCACACAGCAGAGCTCACTGTTGTGATGTGTCTGCTGTATGCGTGGCATCAGCTCCTTGAGGTGAAGAAATTACCGTTGTTTCTTGGGGAGCATCTGTGCCTCGTAAAGAAAACCAACAAATCACACTTCAACATATTAAATAGCAGCACTCATTGACATTTCAACCAAGGATCTCTAAAGTACTTTGCAGACAAAGAATAAAGCAAGTTTCAGCAAGGTAAATATTACTCTCCATATTTTGCAAATATGGAAACTACAGCACTATGTAGCTAAATAATTTAACTGAAGGCACTCCGAAAAACCGTCGAAGTGACAGGTGTTACAATCAAGCTCCAGACTCTCTAGTTTTGGGAACCACCAGACTTCAACCATTAAGTTTGGATGAAAGTTTGCACAGCCTTATCTGGCAAAGTAGATAAAGCCTTTCATTTGTCTTTGACTCAATGAGCAACATTGGTACTAATATGTGAGGGGCAGGCAAGCCAGGGCAGTTTGGCCCAGATTTTATTTTAGGAGGTTAAAGGAAATTTTCCAGTAAATGGACCATAGCACACCCTGTATTTTGCACTAGGCTCCTAGGTAATTGCTGTGTAGGACCCTGAAGAACCACTCTTGCAATAACCACATTTTCTATAAGTAAGCAAACTTCAGCCTAGCCTGATAAAAATTTCTTAGCACAGCTCTGTCAAGAAGATTTTGACAACAGAACTTTTATACTATAGCTTTGTTCTTTAAGCAAAGGTTGATAATTTTTTCAAATTCTGAGATGCAGTAGTAGTAAATATTAAGGAGAAGGCAACCACTACACCCTTATTTCTTTTAACTTCATAGCCTTAATCTCAGACCTCTGAATCAAGAATACCATCATTAATCCATTCCAGAATTTATCCATAAATCTTGAAACTGTTCCAATTATTCTGTGCCACTCTTAATTGTTCTCAAAGTTTATGTCAGAAACAGAATAACCTGTTCCATTTCTTTAATCAAAGGAAAAAAAATACATAGCTGAAAAACATTAAGAGCAACAGAGAAAACAGACGAGGAGGTATACAGATATGTAAATTTGCCATCTACCTATGGCAAATAAGTCCTTTAATACCATTACAGGACTATTTTTGCTGTCTGAGTTAACATTTCTTTTCATTACACAGTAGAATCTCTCCCAAAACTGCTCGCAAAAGAGAGTTATAGGTGAGCAGCAGCAATGGGTTAATAAAAGATGGTATGCTATTAGATAAACCTTTTACAGGTTTGCATCTGAAAGTCATAAGACAACCTTTTATTTCATGTGTCACTGTGACAGAAGGTTTTCAAGGCAGAGTTCTTGAAACTGCAAGATGTTAAACAGATGTACTGTGCAGCCTTCCAGATTTAAATCATGAGAACTGCATTTGCAGCCTATGTGTTGTATCCTCATTTTTTTCCCTTATCAGCTTTGGATGCTTTAAATAAAAACGTCTGGTTTATGCACCTTTTTTTAAACTTTTTTTTTTAATACAACGGACCCTAAAAATCACTTCCCCTCCCTCCCTTTTCTTTTCTTTTTTTCTTTAGACTAGAAAAAAAGTTATACAAAAACACGTCTTTTAGGCAGGGAAATCTCTCTTTGTCCTTACTCTGCAGGTGCTGGCAACCTGATCCAATTTATTAGTGTAGAAAAGTCATCCACTGTAGAAACAGGCAGGAATGCTAACAGTGAAAAGAAATAAATAAAAACAGATCTGCTGAAATTTCAACTTGAACATGCCTCTAAACTACTGAGATATTGATAATCCTCTATCTTTTCCGTTTCAACTGTTGCTTGCACTCTGACAAACCTCTGTTAAGAAATGTTTCCATAGTCATACAATTTAGCTTGCATGCCTAGTCAGATGCCACCACTTGTATCCTTTGAAACAATTAATGCAGTCATACTTTAAATATATAGCTAGAGTAATTTACATCATCTGGTCTTCTGGTCCAAATCCCTTGTAAAGCAGGGCCAACTTTAAAGTCCAATGAGGCTGCTCAGGGTCTTGTTCAGTCACGTATTGACTTCTCTAAGGACGAAGATTTCACATCACCTCTGATCCAAAGCCTGCCTAACTACACTGCAAAATTTTTCTTCCTTATATTTAATCAGAATTTCCCGTGCTGCAACTTGTGTCCATTGTCTCTTATGCTGTCAACATCCACTTCTGGTGCTGTGATTTTACTAACTTGGTGCAACATGGAATCAATATTTCTCACAAGGGCACACTGCTGAGTCACGTTCAACTTGATGTCCATGAAGATCTTTGCATCTTTATCTGTGAAGCTGCTTTCTATCCAGCTAATCCCTAACCTGTACGGCTGCATGGAGCTATTCTATCTCATATGCAAGACTTCACATTTGCTTTTCTTGGACCTCAGGAGATTCCTGCTAGCCCATTTGTTCAGCCTGTGAAGGTCTGAATGGCAGTCCTACCCTCCAGCATATCAACTACTCTCGACAATTTGATGTCACCTGCAAACCTGCTGAAGCTCACTGAATCTCACTGTCCAAGTCATTAATGAGGAGTTTAAATAGTATTGGCCTAGCATTGACCCCAGAGAAACAGACTGTATCGTATATACCATTGGGTATACAAAGGCTGAACTCACAAAATTCATGCAACATTGCATGAAATAAATGAAGTTTCCAATTCATAAAAATATGTAAATTCACTAAATTGGACAAATGATTTTGTGTTAGTTAGCACAGAACAACAGCCAGAACTTACACTATATCATAATGGTATTTATGCTTTTTTGCATTGATGCATATCTTTTCATTGACATTGCTGGCATTGTTCTTAGGTATTCAGTGTTACAGAGAAAAGTGGCATGTAAATGAATGGAGGAAGCACACTCCTCCATCCAAAGAATTTTTTAAAAACTGCAAACACTCTAGACAAAAAGACAGTATATCAGCTATCACATCTGAGAACTGAGTGAATGCATCCTGGTATTAAAATTGCAATTGCTGCTCCTGCCCAAAAAAAAAAAAAACCTCCAAAGAATTTGCATGGCAAAAAGCAAGAATAGGAACAGACAATATTTCCAGCAGACAGAAAAAAAAAGACTAGGCATATACGGACTAACACCATAGCAAACAATTCTGAAAAAAAATGCAAACCAGCAACACCACCTAGCTTTTCATTCATGCAGAGCACAAACAAACCATCTGAGGCAGGAGATTACAACAGAAATAAAAATATGAGAGGAAAACCCCTTACAGAAAGAAGAATATATGAAATTCAATAATGAAATTGAAACTATTAAACATTGTAAAGCACACACTAGTACAAAGTAAAAAAAAGCATGAGTAATCACACTGCTGTGAACACAGCATTGCACAAGAAGCATGCTGGTTGATGGATTGGGGTCAGAAATGCTCAGCACCTTTCAGATTCAAGTCCCTGGAGCCATCCGAGTTTAGGAAAAGTCTACAATAAGTGCAAGCAGGTGGAGATCCCATCTTGCTCTGAAAAAAGCAAATGTAAATTCTTTCTATTGTAGCTATCTCTGTCTTTACCTACTTAGGAACAAGAAAACATATTCCAAAGCCCTGGCACGTTAAACTGCCCATAAAACATTCCTCGCAGAAATTTCTGTTTCTCAGGTCCTTGGAAGCAAGGAAATTCACAAATTGTCAGACAAGTCTTGCCACCGTATGCAAAGCCGTGAAGTTAGTCACACTGCTGAACCTTTAAATCATCAATTTAAGACAACGAACTTCAGCCAATATATGAAGCACCTTCTGCCTAAATATGAATATAAATGAAATATAGTTTTTCTGTCCTACCTTCTGCTGTTACTCATCACTAGACTCATCTTGATATAGGGCACAGTATTAACCAGCACCAATTTTAAAAATAGGGAAGCATTTAACTGAGTCAAGTCAGCTGTAAAAAAAACCCAAGTAATTGCAACTGTTTCAAAAGCATCTATTACTTCCACAGTATAGGAAGATGGATTACGTAGTCAGGCTTTCTATCAGAAAGTAGATTTTTTTATTTTAAAAACTGTGTTTTAAAAGTAATATTTCATCAAAAATCTAGAGCTTCCAAAGCATGTTGGAAGTCAGAATGCTCATTAACACATTTGGAGCAATAAGTGAGCAATATTTTTATTAAAAAGACAAATTTTACATTTGGCATGAAGTTACTTTTACAGTTTCTAAACACTAGAGCTATGTGAATAATTGCTAGCCAGTATCAGATCAAAAATTAGATCAACTAGAATCAGAGGTCAGAGGGGGAAAAAAAAAAAAAAAAAAAAAAAAAAAAAAAAGAAAAAAAAAGCAGCAAGCTTTTTCTCCTCAGTATGAAGAAGACAGGAGATCTCATTTGGACTACAGGAGACATTCTAATCAAACCAAAGAAAACCATTTATATAACCTTGTTGTGAACCACTTCTATACTCCTTTCATAGAATCATAGAATTAATTGGGTTGGAAGGGACCTTTAAAGGTTGTCTAGTCCAATCCCCCTGCAAGGAGCAGGGACATCTCCAGCTATATCAGGTTGCCAGAGCCCCGTCCAACCTGGCCTTGAATATTTCCAGGGATGGGGCATCCACCACCTCTCTGGGCAACCTGTTCTTTCTTCCTTATATCTAGTCTGAATCCAATTCCTTCTGTTTTAAAACCATCATCCCTTGTCCTATAATATCAGGCCCTGCTAAAGAGTTTCTCCCTATCTTTCTTATAAGCCCCCTTTAGGCACTGGAGGGCCACAATAAGGTCTCCCCAGAGCCTTCTCTTCTCCAGGCTGAACAGCCCCAACTCTCTCAGTTTGACCTCATAGGAGAGGTGCTCCAGCCCTCTGATCACCTTTGTGGCCTTCCTCTAGATCCGCTCCAACAAGTAGATGTCTTGTAGACCCTCTCTCTAGTCCACTTGTCCAAAGTAGCTAGTGGATACCTCGCAGTTCTCAGCTGTTTGGTAGGCAGCTCATTAGATCAGAACAATGGATGACTTCGATTAATTTATCCTCAGTACTGATAGCATAGGGAAAAAAAATTTCTATCTTAATATTACCATATTCATAACCGAGTAACATAATAACATTTATGCCAGTGATCATCCTTCTGAGTGGAAAGAAATATTTCTTCAGATCTCTCTTCCAAGTCAGGATACAGTATATCTAAAGAAAATGCTTCATTATCTCCTTATTATTTTGTTCACATTTAAACTTTTCACAATATTTAAAACTAGTTAGTTAATGAATTTTATACAAATTACAAGGAATCTTATGTGTTCCAGAACCAAACTCCTAGTGCATGATTAATCAAAAAAGTGTAATATGCAACTTATTTTACTTGCAATTTTAGACTCTTTCAGAACTTCAGACAAGTGTGATGTTTTACTAAGTAATCACGCAGAGCAGCAGGCAAGACTCCTCTGCAACAAGACTATGTCCTATAATTCCATAATTGGTGAAATAATTCCTAATTACACTTCATAAACAGAAATTTCAAGACTGTAATTGCTATGTGTAGATTTTAATGCTTTGGTATAACATTTACTTCTTCCCATTTAATTACACAGTGTGTACAAAATCCAGTAACAAAAAGTTCCTGACAAAAATCTTAAAATAAAGTATTCTTTCAAAAACATAAAATCTGTTTATGAATCCTCATTTACTGCTCAGTTACTGCTGAATAGTCAAGACTGAGTAATTAGCAATGAACCATCCACGCCCCCTCCAAAAAAAATAGTGGCCTCTGTAAATGAACTGGTGATCTAATGTTAAATACTTATATCAAAGTATATTTCTACCCACTCCAAAGGCTGGCCTTCCTACTGTCAGTTTCATCAGAAAAAAAAGCAAGCAGTGAATTAACAAACCAATTTCAATGGCCATCTGTAGAGCAGTTGCACTGTTTTTTCTGTAATATACCTTGTTGTCTTTTTAACATCCACATTTATTGGATACTGATATTTTATATTAATTTTAAGGGCATATCTAAATACAAACTCTATTCATGTCTGAGTAAATACTTAATTTCAGTCTTACCTATCACCCTGCTGACTTCTGAGATTATTTAGATGGTCAATTAGACAGCTACTTCAGCTAAGATAGAATTTTTTGCTCCTTTGATTTGACACAGGTCAAACTGATGCCAATAATCTCAAAGAGAGTACACCTAGAGTATGATGAGTACATTTGCCTTTCCTTTTGAAGCAGCTGAAAGTTTGTATCCAGAGAATTTGATGTGTTCAAAACAAAAATTCACTTAAAACAGACAAGAATGTTGAAAAAGCGCTTTGTATTGTGAAATGACAGTAACATTCTTCTTTCTACACCCTCTCCTAGATGACTTGTAAAGATATAAACTATTTCCACATGCTTTCACTTCATGTTTATTTTTCCATCACTCATCTAAAAAGAAAAATAAAATGTACATTGTGAGAGTGAATGCATTCACATTTTGCTCTAAAATAGGAAAAATGTCTCGTTTGAAGAGTCTTCTGTAAAAGCAAATATGTCACAAGGAACTTAGAATTTGCTGTTATTTTTATAAAGCTGCTTGTAATACAGGAGAGAGTTAGATACTTACCTGATTAGCAATTATACCGGACTTGCTGCACCTTTAATTTCAATTAGGATAGCTGTTTGGTTGGTAGTTTCTTAGATTCTGAACAGACATATTCAGGGGATAAAGGCATGGAAATATGTTACTTAAGTTTCCATATATTTTGAAATTTCACTGTGGAGACACTGAATGTCACTTTCCTTTAATAACACATATTTGTAACTGACACTAACTGTAAAAGTGTATTTATGGAGTTAGAGCTTATGACAGAAAAAAGGCAATTGAAAAAAAAAAAATCAAGTGTATATTAAGGAGACAAGTTCTTTACAAAAGCCTGAAGTATACATTCCTATTAGATGGATATTCTTACAGTCTAAGAATAGGATGTAACACTGAAAAATCCAACAAGTTCCTACAATCAATAGGGCTCGCTTTGCAAAGTAACTCTTTTCAAATGTATCGGTTTAGGATGGAGATAAGGAATACCAGAATATTACATCAATATAACTTAGATTTCCACTAGAATATACTGTGCAATAGGGTAAGTTGTGTATGAATACTACATCCAGAAAATACACATTGTACGGACAGTGAAACACAAATTCCAGATTTAATGTTAGACGCACAAGGGAAAAGTTAAAAACAAAGAATCAATAGTTTGAAAAATACATAAAGATGAAAAGCAATGCCATGGAAGTAGAAAGTAGTAGGAATAAAGCATCTGCATGCTGCACACTGTCAGCACTTCTCAGTATCAAGGTATATATAAGAAGAAGAAATGGAAAGTCTAATTTGCTACTGCAGCTCGACATACATTAACGGTCAGATAGAAAACCTATGGGAAACTGGGATGTAACAGAGAGATTCCTTTATCAAGACCATGATTTGATGAATTTGGTACAAACTACCAAACAAGAAGTCAGGTTAATCTGCCAACTGTATCAGTAGAAATTAATATAATTATAATAATATTATAATATCTTGGTAACTTCAGAGCCTGAAAGATGCTGTCTCCCTTCTGAAAACAATGATGCCAGTCTACAGCTTCCTCGAACCCTGTACATAGTAGCCCCTAAATCTAAGGCAGCATAATGACATAGGAATTTGGAGTTATTTTTGCACACTCAACTTGTCAGTAAATATTCTTCTCCTTTGACTTCCTGATTTCTCAGGGGTAGCAGGAAGAAGAGGGAGATTTTTACCAAATCTGATATAACATAACTGGTTTAAGCATCAAAGTTTCTCTAAAACTCAAAGCTTGTATCTTGATAACTGGAACAGAGAATTCAGCTTGTTTTAGAGAAATGGATAGTCTTGAACACCACAGGAACAACTAGAGAAATCATAACTTCTCCATTTTTCATTTGTGAAAGAAACAGGATGTATTTGAAAATGTATTTGAAAGAACAGGATGTGCAGATACTAAATGATGCTTCTGGTCATGCCTAGTTCAGGTGTGACTTGTGGACTGCAGGAAGATACATCTCAGTTGCCTGCTCCATGCAAAGGGAGCATCAGACTACATTTGGTAAAAGCTTCTCTCCAAAACCCAGCTCATGGAATAGCAATCCCTCAAACTGGCCCTCAAAAGTTGTTAGGAGAGAAACTCTGACTACTGAAATTCCCAGATCCATCTGTCAACCAATACTGCCAATATGTACAGTTCATCATGGATGAATGCAATATTTGTGACGTTATCAAAACAGCAGGGAGGAACTGCTAGGAGGGGGTTTTGTTTGTTTTCAAAGAGGCTCCTTTTTTACTTTTTTTTTTTTTTTCCTTAGAAATTAAACTGGGATCCACAGTGTAAACACCGTCTGCTTGGCATCTCAATTTATCCTTGTGTCTTTTTTATGCCATGCCTAAACTTGGCTCAAAATTTCTGAAGTACCATTCTCTTCATCTTCTCTCACGTGTGAGCCAGGATCTCCATATTTAATACTACCATTAATCATCTTCAATGCACTACCTTCAGATTGAGGTGACTCTTTCATTATAGGAATATTTATTTTAACAGGCCATTACAGGCATGCACAAAAATATAAACACATTTTCCTCCTATGTGAGCTATATGTTTCAGGTGTCATTCTAGACAAATAAAATTCAACTGAGTCATCCCAAAGGCCTGTCTGTAATAAAAAAATGTAATAAAAATTCAGCTTTTATTTCTTTTTTTTAAAAAAAAAAATAAAATAAAATAAACAATACCCCCAGATAGTTTTACAGGACTTCAAAAAGGTTCAAGAACACCTGAGATCACCAACAACATTAATCAAGATTTACATATAACTCAAACAGAAGTTTTACCCATAAAACGTATACTACAAAATTACACAACTTCTGATTTAAATTGCTATAATTCAATGCTATGGTTGCTAAGTAGCCAATTGAAATTGTGTGGAGAAAATTTCAACATGTGGCTGGCTGCTCAGAGTGTTGACATCTCAATGCTGTAGCCAGTTTTAAGCATAGGATGAGTTCTTGAAAACAATGGTCACTGGCCTCAGTGACCATGTGCAGTGAGAAAATACTGCTTCTTTACAATCTACCTACTTGAATCATACCTGAGATGTACATAAAACTAGTCAGAGATGAGAAGGAAAATGGCAATGACAGAGAAAGCTTGCCTGACTAATTAATGCCTTTTCGTGGTGGTTGGAAATTTAAATCTTCAAATACCCACTCCTACTCAGCCTACACACTTGCCTTTTCATGGCTCAAATAGTCCTCCTTGTCAGTAAAAGGCATAAAACTAAAACAGTATAGTTTTTTAAATGTTATTGCGTAAGTACAATGCAAAGCGAACATGTCAGCATCTCATCTGAAAATATCACTTTTTTCAGCAGTGAGTGGGACTCAAGCAGGGTCATGGCCTGAGTTAAGATTTTTAAATTAAGTTGAGCACTCAGGAAAATCAGTTGAAGAGCAAATGATAACTAAAGCCTGATCTACAGAATTTCTCCACTTTTGTTGTTGTTGGATTTTCCATTTTAATTTTCTCGCTTGCTGGAATACACATATCTTCATCTACAGCTACTACCATTTGAAAGATTCTGAAGTGCAAGATGCCAAATACTTATTCTCTAGAATTACCATTAGTATCTTCATGCCTGCAAAACATAACTCACAATACAAAGCTCCACTGCGCTACTTATATTGATTGCAAACCACTTTATTTTAAAGTAAACAAGACCTAGGACAAAATCTAGCCCTTAAGGTCTCTGAGAAAGGAAAAAAAAAATATATATATATATATATCCAGGCTATCTTCTCATGAACTCCAAGACAACAAGGTGGCAATTAATTCTGAAAACATAAAAATACAGTGGGAAATTTTAAAAGTGACCTTGTGGCTGAAGGGAGTTACATGCTGAAGCACATCTAAAACTTAGTTTGAAATCCCAGTGGTTATTATAGACTCTCCTATAAATTTAGCTTAAGGAATGAATACACATCTACTTAGTAAAAATATTTTAAACCAAAAAATGGTGTTTTCTTACTTCATTTGGTATGGTCTTGTGAGTCGGGCAACCAACAGGCATAGTGAGTCTCACAAATAATGTACTGTGCGGAAAGCAAAGAATACCTATTCTTAACTGACCATTGCTTTGTGACAATGATTCAGTGAATGCTCAGATTTAAAAAAAAAAAAACCCAAACTTCTAAAGAATCAATTGAATAAATTGCTTCAGCATATAAATGCTCTTCAGGCTGTGAGACTTGATGATATTTGATGAGATAGACATACATATGGATTTCCCCCCTTCCCACAGATATAACAGACTTGACACTCAAACTTTAGATAAATAGAACATAATTACACAGTTTATATGAACAGAAGTGAAAGCTGGACTCACGCTCTGTGAGGGATTTCTAAGTTACACATCATATAGCTCAGTACATCTTAAAGCTGGATGGCCTTATCCTGGGCATACTCTGGTAGTGTGAGTCGCCAAGTGCAGATTCTTTGAAACCAACTGATGTCACTGATGAGCTGCAAGGTTAGGGAACTAGTGTGTAACTCTTGCAAGGACAGAAACTCATCCAAGAGTTTGAGGTTCAAGGGATGTGCATTACGGACTCCTAACACTGAGGCCTAATAAAGACTGTGAGGTTTCAAAAATAAGCTTTTTGCTTCAAAACTTGAGCATGGCTTCTTGACATATCTCCTTCTAGAAGGAAATGCCCAAAAAGGCTTTTTAATGGCCAGGATATTTTTTTGCTATACAAAATTTAATGTAATTTTAAAATATAATCTAGTATTTTATGAGAACAGACCTCTATTGAGATTTTTTGCGAACTTAATATTCTCCACAACTAACAAATAATTTCATTAATCTTTTCTCAATGGAATGCATACGCAAACAGTACTAGCTAAAGACAGACCATTCATATATTACATATTTAAATGACATTAAAATAAATCTTTAAAAATGCTGCTACTAAGCATGATTTGCTTGCTTGCACGAAAGAAATACAGTACAATCTTTAAGTGCATGCTCAACTTTTTTTCTAGTCAGGCTCCTCCCTCATTCAGTGAGTTAAAAGATATTCAAAAGTGGTTTATTTCTCACAAGTAAGGTGTAGCTCCAGGTCTTATTTTAATATCTATCACTCAGATCACACAATTAAAAAAAAAATAATAATTTCCCAAAGGGTTATTTCTCTGGTGCTCTCACATTAGAAACTAATCTTTACAACACTGCATTTTAGATGAGTCCCAATTTCACAGCTAAAAAAACAAAGTACAGAGAAAACTAAGGGTAAAATGACTATGTTTGTTTTTCAGCATTTTCAACAATATTACTTTTTTTTTTTAAATGACCAAAGATACTTTAACCAGTTTCATTTACATCCATAAGAACTCAGCGCTGCTGCATATTTAGCACATGGTGTCACAAGGCAGGCACTGAAAACATAAGGCACACACATTTAATGACCACCTTCTAACATTTTGATTGAAGTGACTTAGCCAAAACCACGTGCGAACTGTGTGGCACATACAGGAAGAGATTCTTGTCAAGCATTCAACTTCTATAAAAATGAAGCCATATTTCTGCAACCTCTTACTTCTTTCATCACTTCTCATATTCTGAATCAAAGGAATTAACAATCTGACAGACAACAACCTGGTTCACAAGGCAGAATAAATGCTCTCCTACTGAACAGTCAAGTCTATCCTGCACACTTCAGGAAGAGGCTACAATTTGGGAGTGCTGATTGATGAGAAGCTGAATGTGACACACATGGACAATGTGCGCTTGCAGCCCAGAAGGCCAACTGCATCCTCGTCTGCATCAAAAGAAGTATGACCAGCAGGTTGCTGGAGGTGATTCTCTGCTGTGCCCTGCTTTCGTGAGATCCCACCTGCAATACTGCGTCCAGCTCTGGGGCTCCCAGCATAAGGAAGACATGGACCTGTAAGAGCAAATCCAGAGGAGGGCCATGAAGATGATCAGAGGGCTGAAGCACTTCTCCTACGAAGACAGGCTGAGAGAGAAGAGAAGGCTCCAGAGAGACCTTATTGTGGCCTTCCAGTACCTAAAAGTTACACTACAGGAAAGAGAGGGACTTTTGACAAGAGCATGTAGTGATAGGACAAGGGATAATGGCTTTAAATGTAAAGAGGGTAGATTTAGATTAGACATAAGGAAGAAATTCTTCACTATGAGCATGATGAGGCACTGGAACAGGTTGCCCAGAAGTTGTGGATGCCTATCCCTGGAAACACTGAAGGCCAGGTTGGACGGGGCTTTGAGCAACCTAGTCTAGTGGAAAGTGTCCCCGCTCATGGCAAGGGATTTGGAACTAGATGATCTTCAAGGTCCCTTCCAACCCAAACCATTCTGTGATAATTTGTGTTGTTCTTGTTTATTTATTGTGGCATTTTTAGAAATCAAAATTCAGGCACTGAAAAAGCCTAACCATTTTATCTACATGTGCAGTTATACAATTTCTAATCTAGTTCTCGAGTAAAGCTGACACCTGTGGGCTCACAAAACACATAAAGGACCAGAAACCATGGCAGGAGGTGAAAGCTTATCTTTTGCATACACTGTCTAAGGCTCCATTCCTCTTTATTCATAGCCAGCTTTTCTCCCCCACCCCTAAAAACATGGGACAGCACGTCTATGACACTGCAGTCACCTTTCTGCTGAACTCTCTTTGCAAAAGAACTAATTCTCTAAAAAGGAGCAGCAGAGCTCCCAGGCAAAAAACAGCTATAAGAATATGTCGATATGGTAGACAATAGATTTCTGGAAACTTGTTATCAAACATGAGTGGATCATTTTACCAGAAATGTTTCCAAATGTACTTCAAACTTAGCCAGACAACCAGCACTGGAAATTTCACATCAAACTCTGCAAAGTTACAGGCAACTGAAAATAAAGTCTCATAATAGAAAGTGTTTTTAATCTAGACAATAGATGTATATTATTGTTTTGTACAAACAAAAGCCTATAATTAATATAAACATACATTTTTATTTAGAACCCCATCATTTTTTGAGATTTCTCCACTATAAGCTCTCTACTAGTTGTTGTAAGACAGGCAAGCCACACAAAAACATGGCATAGCCACGGACCATATTTCACTACAGCCAAAATTTAAAAAATACTTCCTGTTACAATATTCCTCATACCAAAATACAAATGTCATCTCATTTTGAGCCCTTCTTAAAACATCTGGATACAGAACCATCTCACAACACATATAAAGCCTGCATAATTCTGTATATGTTGGAATCACATACTACAAACAGTCTTGGAACTGTTTTTTCCATTTCACTTCTTCAAACTATGGTCCATTCCTTCATGCTTTGCCCTTTAGAACAGAATCTACTTCCCTAGATTTCTCACAGACCGAAAGCTTGAAAAAAATTTTTAATTTAGTGTAAAAGAGCTATTTTTGACAAAATTAAAGGCTTGCGTATAGTTGGTGACATGGTATTTTTTCATTGTATAAAATTTAAAAATTGAAGTTAAAAATTGGCTTGAAATACCATATCTAAGTTAGGCAGTGCACATTTTCAACTTAGCAAGGCAGGCAGGAATAGAGCTGAACTTCTGTTTCAAAACGGAATTTAATTTTAGACACCTTCATATGGATGTTTCACTTTCAATGAATTGGCATTTTTAAACGTAAAAACATTCCATTGGAAAATTTCCAACCAGTTTTACTATTTAATAGACACATGTAAAATTTAATTCCTGTCTTTCTCTTGTCTTACAGGAATTGCTTCCAGACACATCGTATTACCTCAGTTCTTCATCAACTGCTTTTCAGTTACAGAAACCTCTATCTGTAAAAAAAATTCCATGGTGTATTATGGACATGAATATCATTTCATTCAACTTGGGACAGCCTTCAGTGGGTTACAAATGTCTATTTCAACAAAGAATAACAATTAAAACATGGCCATATTTTTCTAAAAAGAAAAAAAAAAAGAAAACAACTAATGACAAAAAAAAAAAAAATCAAATTCACCAAAAACCCAAACCAACAAC
>WHYT01015272.1:123442-145899 GCA_009806455.1 Tetrax tetrax | reverse complement strand
TGATTTAAAAAAAAAAAAAAAAAAGACACCACAAAACCCACCACACTTTATAGCTTTTGCTGTTCTCTGTGTTCACAACAGTGATTGTAGAAGCTTTTACCAGATGCTTGGAAATTTTTGCCAGGATGTGTTCAAACAAAATTACTTCCAAAATAAGAGATGATCTAGAGGTTAATAAAAACCTGCCACTTTCATAAGTTTCCACAAATAATAAACTTAAAACATCAGACAATTTCCAGCTATCAGATATTTCAATACTTTAGTTTACTGTGGGTTTTGGTTTTTTTTCCTCAGGCATATTCAGAGAAATGGCTAAAGAACTGTAATGGCCTTCTGGGACAGGAAGACTAAGGTTTCTGTAAAAAATGTTAAATTAATTTTTATAGTGATGCAAAGTCAGGGAAGGGTTGTTAAGGGATGGCCTCTTGCCACAGGGTGGAGTTTTGTTTTGGTATCCTTTTAGAGTCTGCAGGTGTTTGGCAGGAGCTGAAATCAGGGCCAGCTGTGATATTTCAGCTCCGATATTTCCCTCCCCATATTTCTCAGAAGTGATGCATCAGGGTGATGTCTTACACCTGATGTACTCAACTTGTGTGGTATGACTGTAGCTGCTGGGGGGAGCAAGGGGGAGTACCACTGCATGGCTTTCCTTTTTATTTTCAGCTGGCAGCATTCATATAGTAAAAATTCATCAACATGAATAGATTTAATCTGGTAAAATACCAGATAACAAAGTTTATTAAACTGCTCATAATATTTTTGGGTTGTTTTGTTGCTTCTTATATATACCAGTCATATAATTAAAGTAATACCATTGTATAAGAACAATGAAATTACATTGTGAAAGAGAGGAGGGTAACGTTTTAAGTGGGGGAAAGGGAATCTTTCCATCTCCTCACTTCACCAGCAGAGATCTTTGTTCTTTCATACTTAGCTGCAGTACAGTGCGTACCTGTTTTTGTTTTGTTTTATTTTTTGGGAGAATTTGAATAGTTTCTATTAAAAATGGTATTCATTTTTAAGTTTGTTTTGTTTGGAAAACCTCAAACCACATGGTATTTCATACACATGTTCCCCAGAGTATGTTAAATGGGACCATACTGAGGTCACTAGTAAGTTTTTAAAACGTTTTAAGAATTCCTTTAATGTTTGCACTATTTTGGCCTGGTTAAAAGAACATATTTGTAAAAAACAGCTTGAAAAATGTTGACTGTAAAGAGATTCATTAAACTAGTCTATACTGTATACTGTACTATTAAGAGTTTGTAAGAACTTTTACAAACATTCTCTCCCCTCTTTCGTTTTTGAGAAAATTGTTTAGCAAAACTGCTCCTCTTTCTCTCAGCCTTTTTATCCATATATCCACAAGTACACATATACTTCTATCCACAGACTGATTGACTTAGCAGCACAAATGCCTGTGGTATTCATTTTAACTGCAGAAATGAGTAAAAGATTATAATCAGTGGGAAAAGTGGACGTTTCACTCCATTCATGGAAAAAACAGTATCACCTGGCACTCCAACTTAGTAAAAGACTTCATGTTTTTTGGCAGCTCACTTGGAGTATGATTGAAGCTGTTAATGATATTAACAAAATGTCCTGGGATCAAAAATGTGTTGTTTTATCTCAGTTTATAGAAATTTTACAAACTACTCTTGGCCTTTAGATTTCTGAGGTCCTTTTAGTTAAAATAAAATAAAATTTGAAAATACAACCGACCTGTAGCTGATTAAATTCCATTAGATCATTTCAGTCATCTCCTTTACTTGTCTTTCCTATCTCCTCAGATTTGCTTCCACTCCTCCCTTGCACTATTTCAACAATTCCTCCCAGAATTTCTGTCTTTGGCTGGTGCCAGCCTGGTGCACCCTTTCCATCACTACTGGCAGCTGAGCTGGCATATGCTTGGACAATTGTTGACATCCATGCAGTGCATCTTGGTCACTAATGGTGCGAGACTGCACTTACAATGAATGACAGTTGCATTATGGATACCAAAATCTGTAGATCAAATAGGAAGACAATGGCAATAAAATGAAGCTAAAAAATAGAATTGGATTTGGATCAAATTCTGCTGGTAACGTCTAGAATGGAAGAGGTTAGCAAAACCTAGGTATTATCTACTAGAGGTAGATCAGAGTTTGTATATATTGAAATATAACCAGGTTTTATGTTTTTTAGGAGTCTTTGCAATGGTTGAAAGCAAACAAGAATGAAAAGCAGATTACTGCCTTTTGATAAACTCTTAGATTTTACATCATGCTGTTTGTACTGCTTGTGATGCAGTATTAGTAAGTAAGATTATTACACGCAAAATGAGTGACATCTCTCCTAGAAATCCATTTTCTGATCTAAACTGAGCCTGAAAAAAAAAAATCACACTATAAAGGTAGCACTGTGAAGAATTTCTTCACAGATAGCACTGTGAAGAAAGTTCTCATACTTAATGACTGCGTTGAGCTTTACACATGAGAAAAATCTTGCTGTGATTACAGTATGTTGGTGGTGGTGGGTGCTGTTATAACTGCTACTTCCTAGGGCAGAAGATACTTAGATTATAGATTCTCAGGTGCTGCTCGTCTTCTTCCCTAGTCTTAGACAGAGTTTCAGAACATTGTCATGCTTTTTGAGGTTTCAGAAACCAAAATTGGAGACTGGCTTCTGAAAGAGCAAACCTTGACACAAGCTCATGTGTTTATCCCAGACACATGCTGTCTATACAGCAGCAGAAGGGTAAGCAAGCGGAGGGAGACTGGGCAAGGTACAACAGCAAGGACTACAGTTCACAAGAAATGTGAAGGTGAGAAGCCTTGCTTGAACTGTCCTTAAGCCTCTAAATCCAAGCTATGGATATGTGACTTGGGGCAATGAAGCCACCTGTGAAAGTCTCAAGTCTTGACCATCAAAATAAAAATCTGTGTAGAAATTAGAAAAATATACTTAAGAGGCTGAGTATGCAGCTCTCCGAATTGCTGATCTGCTGGATGGCCTCTCAGATACGCAAAGGTAGAGTGGGAGCTTAATTTTACATAAGTGATGTAAAGTAAATATCTTGCCATAGGAGCAATAACTTAAAATGTCAACACATTTCCATATTTCAAGAAAGAAGAGGAAAGAACTTCAGTGTTTTTTCCCCCCCGTCTCTTAAATAGAACAATAAATGTGAGAAAATGCTTAAGGAGGCAGACAGCACCAGAAACAAAATAAGTGTATAACATGCAGCATCGCCACAAATACTGACATTTCATTTCCCATAGTAATAAGAACACAGTGTCTGAGTGCCACTTATTTCAGAGAAGGGCGTAAAAAAGACAATGTTTTCAAGTAGTTTCATGAGGGAAAGAGAGATCGGTATGCCCTTTTATCGGAAAATATTTTGAATAACCTGACATATGATGGTATCTGACTGCAAAGAACTGTAATACCTCTTATGGATAGGCTATGTCAGGTAATAACCTGACATATATATAAATAATATATATAATTACAATACATACAATAGTTATATATAATTATAATATATATAGTAGTTATTATTAAAATAATACTTAGGTGAACTCTAACAAGAGCAAGGTAACCCAGCTAATCTCTTTCCAATTTGGGAGCTAATGGCCATCCCACAACATACTATGTTTTAAAAACCCATCTCTTTAGAGTGGACCTGACTCCTTAAAATTCACAGCATCAAAAAAACCCCAAAGAATATTTTTCCAATGTTGCCCCAAGTACAGCCACATCAACCACGTTCTGAGTAAAATAAAGACTCTTGCTGTATGCTCTGCAAAGCCCAACCGTAATCCCTGTGAAAGTTATGAAGTGAAACATTTGGCCTACACATACTTTACAGCATGGTACTAGATAATTTTAAGGAGAAAGAGTGCATTTATTTAAGAAAAAAAAAATTATTTCCTTGCAGTAGCCTAACAAATATTGTCTTGTACCTCTAAAATTATAATAAACATATTAATAATACACATATGCCCTCATAATAGAGATTGTTTTGACTGTTCTTCTTTCCCAAAGACTGCAATTGTATTCACAGTCCTGACAAACACATTTTGACAGTAGACATGGACATGTACAAAATTAACAGCCTTTTTTTTTTTTTCCCCCTCCAATGGTCAATCATTTTTATGGTTATTCTCACTGTTAGAAATTAATTTAAAGGAGATTCATCACACAACAGAATAGCTGTAAAATACTCAGTTACACTATTCAAGACAGTATAATTCAGTTTGTGTTGGGCCCTTTAACTCATCATAAGCCAGAGGCTGAGAAGAAGAGGAAGAATCAGGGAATATGCAGATAATATAACTCTAGAGATACTCAAAAGTAAAAATATTATTTATAACCAAGTATAGATGCAATTCAGTGAAAAACTCTAAATTTAAAATAAATAAAAAGCTGAAGTGTTTCAACCAGGGAAACCACTAGGCCAAGAAAAGGTTAAAATCTTTTTACATATTACTTTTGTGCTTCATTTTCCATTTTCCAGTCAAAAAGTTGCCCATTTTTCTCAAATAGTATAGATTTTGGTTATCCATACTCCACACAGATAAATGGTTGTTTGTGGACAGCAAGAAAGGTACTTTTCTGCATATCTATGTGACAAAATGCAATTACATAATATATTGTACTTTGTTTCCCTGTTTCACAAGCCATTTTTGAAAGACAGACTCCACACAAGACATGGAATACCTATTGTTTAATATATTATGACAAAATCTGTGTTGCCAAGCATACAACTAATTCATTTAAGGATATGTATTTATTTCTTATTATGCCATATTATTGGCTAAAACTCAATCCACCACATAACTCTCAAATCCCATTTTAAAGTAGCTGAAATGAGGTCTGCGTGGCAAGAAAAGTCATCCTTACTCAGCATTTGTAAAATACATGTAAGAAAGTATAGAAAAGACTTGGTGATAACCAACCTGAGGATCTGAGAACACTTGCTGCATATTCTTGATTGGGCCATATGGAACCCCGCTACCTTCAAAGAGCTGCAACCATTCCATCGTTGCTTTTTCTGAAAACCTAAGAGCAAATAAGAAGCACGTGGTTTCAACTCTGTGCTTTCAGATTCTGAAAAAATGTATAGCATATCTCCTCCCTCTCCCACTGCTTCCATACTCTTCCCCACTGATTTCTTCCCAGGCAGCGAAAAACATAACGAAAATGTACTACACATGTTCTTCAGAAATGCAAAACTCCAAGATGTAGGGGAAAGAACATAGCTAAACTGACTTCTATTTCTATCTGATCATCTGAAGCAATCCAGCAAGGATGTAAAGCTAAATTTATCAGCAGTTTCAAATAAGGATCAGTGGGTTTCCTCCAGTCCTTAATTACAATAATGTGCTTCACATTTGTTTTCTTTTATGTACATATTTAACAACAAAAAGATAGATATAATGTGTGTACGAGTCTAACATACACACTGTTCACTAAAAGCTGATGTAAAGCATCACAGTGTTTTTCTTCCATTACATCCAAAACATATGTCAGGATTAACAGTCACATTTTTCAGTCAGCTAACAACATTGATTACATATTTATTTGTTGTATGATTGTATAACCTATCCTGAGGACATCCGGTTCTGCATATGTACACTGGTCATGCTGGTGAACACAAAGCTCTGTTTCCTTGTATTATATACAAAAAACCTCAGCTTATTTCTTTCTAAGCATTTCATTCCATAACTGGTAGCACCACTCTATTCCCCCTCTTTTGCTAGATACTTTTTCTTTCCTTGTCTATCCAATAGAGTTACATACATGAAGACTACACACTCTTGAAGTAGTACTAGTCACAGAGATGGTATTTTCTCCAGCTATCTGGGATTCTGAATCAAAGGTGAACTTACTTGGAGATCATATCTTATATTTTATGAAGGTAAATAACACAGAAGTCTACCAGATTATTAGAAAGCAAAGATCTGCCTCATGATACATCAAACACTGAAAAGAAATTAGGTATGATTTAAAGATCTGATGGAAATTAAATTAACAGAAACCTTGATAAGGTACACTCAAGTCCTGGAATTCTATAGCTTACCAGTTCAGAGTTCCCTAAGTGTTATCCAGAACAAAGTCAGTAATATTCAGCTTTACTTGTAGCATTTGATTATGCAAAAAAAATCAAGTTTGTGACAGAAAGTTAACAGAGACAAAGCCCAAAAGCACAAATCCCCCTAAACCAGTACAAAGTCAAACTTTGTAAACTTATTCTCAATAAATAGATACAAAGAGATTGGGTGCAAAGTATTTCATGCTGCTTTTAGCCTAAAGAAAAAACAAAACTAGTGACGGTGACAAGTCACAGTTATATTAAGTATATGGCATAGGTACGGATCCAAGCTTCATAGTTAATGTCTTTCTTCCTATGCAGGAACGACTTCCTCAGTCTTTGAGGGAAGAAATGCTGATACAAAATTCAATGCATTTTGAACTCTAAATCAATAGGAAAATGCACAAGATTTGCTCTGCTCTTCCTCAGAAATAGAAGCTTTACTCCTGCTAAATACATGTGAGGTTAACAAACAATACTAGTAGAGATGGAAGGAGCAAGAGTAGTGAAAAATCAGAATGAAAGGCTTTAAAAGTGTAAACTATACTATAAAATAGAGCATCACTTCTGAAGAAAATAAATATAAGATTATTGCTCTGTCGAATTATATACTCCATTGAATACTAAAGTTATTTCATGGTAAAGATGCAGTCAGTCATAAAGATAATGCCATTCTTGGCCACATCTAGGGTCCGTCTAGTTTAGTACTCTATTACTGACCACACCTAGAATCAAGTACGTTACAGGAAACTAGGGGAAAAAAGGTTACTGGAGAGAAGTAGATAACCTTCCTTCCTCAGTGACCACAGCCATTAGGAAAGTATGATTTTAATGCAAAATATAATTTTTATTTTTATTTCCTTTCAGTACTTTGTTAGGCAGCAATTCTTATAATCCATATATAACTGTTATTCATAGCCTTCCCTCCCGAGATGTTTCATAACTCATGGCCTGCTAACTCCTTTTTTATACATTAAAAGCTTTTTTTCAGCTACTACTTTTTCTGACACCTCTACTATCTCATTTCTAAGAAAAGACAGCACATCTACAAGAGGATTCTTGGACTCAGCAACACAACCTTGGTGCTGAAGGCCATCACTAAGAAATTACGGTAATTCTTAATATTTGTATCATCATTCCCTTGATGTATTAATAATGAATAAGTACAGCTATGCTATGTTCCTTGTACTTCTTTTTAAGAAAGAGTTTATAAAAACAAACTACTTGTGGATTGAAAGGATACTCTGAAAATGAAGTCTTTTCAGTGGGAGTGTCAACTATCTGCATCAATGTGCTACTTCCTGATGTCATGATAACACTGAATAACATTCAAGACATACATTCTTCTTTAATAACATTATTACAAGTGGCTAAATATACAGTGAAGTGAATCCATGTTTTGCAGAATTTCTATAGGGTGTATGAATTCCTGAAATTTTAGCTTCTGCTTAGATTTTTCCTTGCTATGTAACAGCCAAAAAAAAATATGACAATTTTGTAGAAAACAAGTTATGTTCTGTTTTTAAAAAAATTGTTTTGAATGGACATAACAATTGTCTTAGTCTTACTTATTAATTTATTTATTGGTAGTTGGAGAGAATTCCTAAAAGCTTTAAACTCAAAGACTTAAAATCCCACATTCTATCATCCTCAAAGGAGGCACACAACATTGTCTCTTGAAATTGAAACTCTTGACCTAAATCTGATGCAGAATAGCTTCCTTTCTTTGTGGTAGAAAGAGGCTGTTGAGAACATATTGTTAAGCAAACTGTTTAAAAACAAAACAGAACAACATGGCTCCAGGGAGACCAGGATAGCGGTCTTCCAGTACCTCAAGGGGGCCTACAGGGAAGATGGGGACAGGCTGTTCATTAGGACCTGTTGTGATAGGACGAGGGGTAATGGGTTTAAATTAGAGGGAGGTAGATTTAGACTGGATATTAGGAAAAAAAATTTCACAATGCGAGTTGTAGAGCACTGGAACAGGTTGCCCAGAGAGGTGGTGGATGCCCCATCCCTGGAAACATTCAAGGCCAGGCTGGATGAGGCTCTGTGCAACCTGATCTAGTCAGGGATGTCCCTGCTCCTTGCAGGGGGGGGTGGGACTAGATGACCTTTGAAGGTCCCTTCCAACTCTAGCCATTCTATGATTCTAACATCACTGACAATAAAGGTCTATTATCCAGATTTTGAAAGCAAGGGCATTCAACTATTTGGTTCATTCAGTTTTGGTTTATATATTGAAATATCCATGGTACAGCATTAAGGGAGAAATACTGTTTTAAAATTTGATAAAATATAAGGTGTGAATAAAAAATGGCCAAATTTACCTCTCTGATGTCAACTGCACAAACCTTTTTTTTTTTTTTGCTAACCTGTATGCATCATTCCCTCCATCTAAATATAACTTTTAATATCACTTACACAAATAAATACCATAAGCTTTCATTATAGCAAAGGGGTGATATTTAAGTTGCTAGGTATCAATTGATACCATGCTCAGCACTCCAAAATATCAGGTAAAGACCTTCAACAAAAACTTCCAAGAGAGATAAAAGACTTAAATTCTCTCCTGAAAATGAAAAGCTCTATCAGCAGGAATTTACAAGGCCTGGCCAACCCTTTTCCCCTTAGCACTTGTTTTAAAACATCTTTCTATGCTTTGATATTGCCTTTTATAAATATCCTACTTAGCAACAAATTTCCTTTTCTTAACTGAAAAATTTACAGTGTCATATGCTGTCTTTCAGTGGGGAAAAAAAAAAAAAAAAAAAAAGTATTTCTTATATACATATATAAATAAAACCACTAATGGAAACACATGCAAGGCTAAATAATAGTCCATCTCCCAAACTTACCAACCAAGACCATACAGCATCTGAACTCTGAAGCATGACATTTGCAAATGAATCTTTAGCTGTTATTCAGTGACTGCAGGAAAGCTCAACTATGTGATTCACACGATAGCCCCATGTATTTCCAGATGAGTCCCTTTTCCCTCTAAAATGCTGCATCTGCTATAGATATAATCACATAAATGCCATTTAAATTAACTATGATTTATTTGTAAAATCATTTTAAATCTGTAGCTTAGATTTCTACAATTATCACCAGTATTTTAGGAGTTCAAAAGAATTTATTTTTTACTGTACTAGTCTATGGTATGAAGCTTGAATGAAGGCTCTTTCTGAAAACACCTCTGAAAAAACAAAATGGAGAACAAACCGATGGCTAGAACCTTTATGCAAAGCCTGTATCAAGGCTTACTCCTCTAAAAGAAGTATTAGTCTCCATGATAACATATTTGCATTTTAAGCAGTACTCTAAGCCTCCTCTGCACTGAATTACATAGCAGTCATGAAGCTAATGAAGGTGCAATATTGAAATGAAGCATCGGATTCTGATGCTTAAAAATATTATAGAATCATAGAGTAGTTTGGGTTGGAAGGGACCTTTAAAAGTCATCTAGTCCAACCCCCCTGCAAGGAGCAGGGACATCTCCAACCAGATTAGGTTGCTCAGAGCCCCATCCAGCCTGGCCTTGAATATATCCAGGGATGGGGCATCCACCACCTCTCTGGGCAACCTGTTTCAGTGTTCCACCACCTTCATTGTGATGAGGAACTATATCTAGTTTAACTATTATAAGAATAGAAAGCGTGGCATGAGCTGAATTAATTGAAATGTTATTTCATGGGAAGAAATCCAACTAAATATATTTTTCCTCAAATCATAAAACTAACAGGCACCATTAAATGAAAAATGCTAAATTTAAACTATACACTCAGTAAATTAATAAAAAAAAATACAGTACAGTATAAGAAATAGCCTCCAAAAGTCCAAAAATTAAGTATCAAATTAAAAGAGCTTACACCTTATTTCCTTTCACAAACCATAAGTGTAGTGTTGCTTCTTGAAAAGAAAGATCTAATATCCCTTCTGCTTTCTAACAAATTCAAATTTTAAAAAGGGAGAATGGATCACTAATTGCAAAAAAGAAAGTGTCTGCTTCACATGCATAAGATGGATGAAATGGCTTTAATGAGTTAGAAACATACCTGAGTTCTATTAAAATGCACTAAGTTTCTCATCCTGTTAATTATTATTGTAAACTTTGTTTCTTTTTCAATGAACTGTCTTCAATGAAATAAAGACTTCTAAAGCATGAATCAACTCTGTGCATTCTTTGCATATATTCCATTTTCCATGTTTCCCAGGAAACTTTCAATCATTGCTACATTCTATGTGGAAAGGCATCCACATTTCTCTAATGGATAAAACCATGCAATTCCACACAAAGTAGGTTTAGAAGAACTACTGAAGCAAAATACTTCTCTTTTCTATACGAAGTTTACAGCAATTAATTTAGAGGAGTAATTTGGACAGATACCAAATGCAGATGAAACAGCAACATCTAGGATTAGTAATAGTTTTTTACATGCAGTCAGTCACAAAAACCTTCTCTGTTCTTGCTGAAGTCCACAATAGCATTCTTGTGCTTTTTAGCACAACCCAAGTTTGTACTGCTATGTTCTACCAACAGTCTATTTGCTTTCAAGTATCTACAATATTTTCTCTCTTCATTACTAATAATCTCTTTATGGGCAGCTAACTCAGCAAAATAGTTTGCACAATTTCTTACAGTAGTAGCAATGGAAGACACTATAAAAATAAAAGTAATAGAAAAAAAAGGAGGTTTTTTTTTTTTAAATTCAAATAAGGATCATTACCCCTTAGTGTACAGTAAATACAGAATTACAGTTTTCAAAATCAATACTATAGTATTTACTCAATAGTCTGTAAGCATCTATGTGTTCGTGTTTAATTAGTCTCCTCTTAGCTCCTGATTAATCACTCAGCAAGCCACAACAGACCCTTAAAATCTCTGGGATCAACACGGCTGTACTGACATGTTTTTGTTGATGGACATGTCAACTACTTTAAAAGATGTCACATATAGTAGATTGTAAGTGGTAGCTACATAAAGCACAGTCCAGATATTTATAGGTACGACAATCCACCCTGAAATTTGTTTTAAATTTCTGCATACTTTAAGTGTTGTTACCAGTTTAATAGAACTATTAATAAATATTCACATTTGGAATTTGTGCTAGCAATGAATAGACATTCATGTTCCTTTACGAAGTTTTGCATGCTGTTTTAAAATCATATATGATTTTTTTTTAAATAGCATACCAGACAGAGGAAATCACGTCCATATAGTAAAATGTTTTTCTTATGGCTCCTGAGTAGTAAAATCCAGCATGTTCCAGAAACAGTTCTTTTTGCATTCAGATAATGTCAGACTAAGCACATTAGAAATGTACTCTTTTTCCTAAGTCTTCCTCTCTTTTTCTCAAGTAAGCAAAAGGATTGTAATTTTTATGGTTATGACAAAGGAAGTGCAAATTAAATGAAAATCAGCTAGGTAAACACAGGTCAGTAAAAGCACATTAAGAATAATGGAAAGCTATATTGATTTTGTTGCGGTTCTTGTTTTAACTACTCAAGGGAAGTAAAGAGCTAACAAGGGTCAGGTCAAAAAGCTCATTCAAAAAAATCAATGAAAAAGATCACCCTTGATTTCAGCAGCCTCATAGCTAGTAATCTGTGTCATCAGAAAAAAAAAAGACAGCAAGTTCCTTTTCAGGAAGGATCTTGAACGTCACACTTCTGTATGAAAATGTTTAGAGACTTATTAAATGGTGAGAAAAGAACACAGAAAATACCCATTAGCTTACCCATTCCAAAAATCAGATGTTTGGACATTTTGGATCTCTCTCAGTTGCACACATAGAAGGCAACATAAAACTAGTAACAATTTAAAACAAAGCACTTTAAAGCAAACTGTGCCAGTTCAGTAGCTGATGCCCACACAGCTCAACCATCTACACACTGATAGCGAGGTAGATGACAGGGTGAAAGTAAAACTCACCACCTGTGCCACACTGAAGTCAAATGTCTTTCAAACTTCAGACACCTGTCTTGCTGAAGCAGTAAATAACCAGATGCTCATTCGTTATGAACAACAACTTCATTCTGCAAGGCTGTTGGTTTAGGAAAAGAAACAGTGGAGATGGGGAAGGAGATTTACAGAGACTAGGCGTGTCTCAACAAATGTGAATTTAACCGTGCTCCTCATCAGGCAAATTAAACGTTCTACAATACACTTTCCCTTTTAGGTGCCCTCCTCTTCTGCTACAAGGTGGAAACAATTTAGCAAAGATCTCATTAACTGAGGATCAGGTTCCTCTGTGCTTCCTTCCTGCTCATTCCTTTTCCCCTTACACTTATATATGCAACATGCAGCTGTGGTGAACAGTCAAGCATAAGGGCTTTAAAATATAAGTGCTAGGAATAAAAGTTCTACTCTGAATTGTTTCCAGCCCTAACACTTCTGATTTTAAGTCTACAATAATTTAGCTATAGCTGCAGGAGCACTAATTGTGATGAATTTATTTGTTTTTCATTATGTGAGCTGCTTCACTTTAAAGGCTGATGGCATGTCTGCTATTCTCCTTCCTCCTGCACTTATACCACACCACACACTCTATTCCATTTACAGGTAATTTTCCACGTACCTTGGATTACACGTATAGCTGTACTGTCTTAAAATACATCTATGTTACTGAGGAGCAAGGTAGGATTAACATTCAACTTCTAGAGTAACTTTAAGAAGGTGGTCAACAGATTAAGCCCCCTCTCCAAAGCAGCTTCTCTTAAAACTGGCATTATACCAGCTTTTGCACAAATGCATCTCAAATTACATGCACACATTATATATGTATATCTTGACATATGTATGCATATATACACATATGTATGCTTACATACACACATACAAAGTAATCCACATTGTGCCTGGTACTATTCTGTTTCAGAGTAAACAACGGTAAAAGTGGAAGGGAGGTGGGGGAGAATGGAGCAACAATTAAAACTTGCTTCTTGTGGATAGATGTACATCTAACTCACAAACCAGAGGTTTCCACTGGAAACATAAAAACGAGAGCGCTCTGTAGTCTGTCAGTTCTCACATGAGCTGGGAGTCTCAGGGGCCTCAGTAGTAGCCATTGAACGTGACCTCCACCCAGGCAGGGTCATTTCGAATTTGGCTCTTGGCACACACCCAAGGAAGGCATTGGGAGGCAATTTGCTTTTGTCAGAGTTCTGCTTTGTTGTCATTTCGGGAAAATATCACCTAAATAAAGAGGAAGATACAGACGATACAGAAGCTTCCTTTTTAGGAAAGCAAACATAGTAGATGTGCAAATGTCAGCAGTGGGAGGAGAAAGAGGAAATAAGCTGGGGGACCCCTAGGAAGTGGAGGAAGATGATGGGGACCGAAAAAAAAAGAGCACAGCTAGAAGACGACCAGAGATGGAAAAGGGATAGCACCACCAGTAGCAACAAGTATAAAATAGCCTATAGGCCTATATCCTTCTTCCCTGTGAATATCCTGTGACCCAGTGGTCCTTGCAGCATTGTACTTATTTCCTTGTAGACGATGGAACTGAAAAACACTCCCCCCTCTCAAGATGTCTAGGACTGGTTTCTGTAATTCCCTCCTCTTGCCCCAGTGTGAGAGCTGAGTCTCTCAGAAGCAGCATACCACTCCAGAGTGGTCTGCCTTCCAGTCCCTTTTATTGAGATCTAACAATATCTACGGATATGTGAATTTATCCTGCCCTACCTGCTATCCCACTCTCCCTTTCATGTATACTCTTCAGAGGAAGCTGAGATGTTGTAAGCAGACTGCAAGCTGGGGTGAAGAGCTAAGGACTGATGTTCCTCACCCTTCACTTCTATCAGGCAAGAAAGAGGACAATAAATTGTTTTCTGAAATGAACGGAGCAATTCACACCTCTCAGAGCTGTTGCTTCAAGCTACGTTTATGTCTCAAGCCATATTCATCTCCATCTTGTATTCTCACTCAGCTCGGGACATCTGACTGTGATGAACAGATCATTTCACACCTTTCTGAAAAGTCTTCTGTTTAAAGGTCAATTTCTTCTAAGTGCTATATAATCCCTATGCTTATCTAACCGACTTGAAATCTGGCACAGTTACTGCAGATGGTCAGTAGAATTATTGATCTAAATTAGAGGTCATTTGAGTCAAGAATTCCCAAGATACAGCCTTTTAAAAAAAAACAACATTCCTTAACTTTGACCAATTGTACCAATATTCCCCTTGTGCACTCACCTAGAATAAAACTGTGGCCAGAGTCTCAATTTCTTAACATTTACCCTAGCAAATGAAAGGCATCAAGTGTCTCTTTGGTATTCGGCGTTCAGATGTTTTTAAAAATTTCAGCTCCACACATGCAGCAAATTAAACACTCAAGACTTCAAGGAGTTTCTGACCCTTTTAGTAGGTCCGAACATCTCCTTCTATTCCTAAATAAAATCTGGGAAATCCTTTTCCTTTAGAGGAGGAGGCTAAGAATCCTTCTTCCTGCACTTACTAGCTGCTCAGAAGTTAGACATGAATTGCAGTTATTCCATTCTGAAAATTAAGAAAAGTAGGAAAAGAAAAGGTAAGCCATACCTCTGGAAACAGTTCAAAAGAGATAAGAGAAAGGGGACAGGTTAGATAGGTCAATGGAAGCCTGCTCTAGGCTCTGGTGGCATCTCAGATTCACAAGATTATAACAGCACCAGCAGCTGGAAAAAAAGTATGCACATACGTACTGTGCAACAGCAGTGACATACGCAAACAACTTCAAAGTACGAGGTATCTGCCATACAAATGGTGCTTGAAATACCAGTGAATTAGTGGACCATGAAGGATGTATAAACTTAAAATGGCAGCAAAAGAGGTTGGGGGAAAAGGGAAGGAAACATAACTATATGTTTCCTCTCATGTGCTTCTAGTCACTGGAATAACTGTTGAGATGCTGAAACATAGACAGTATCCGTGAATCTTTTCACTGGCCTTATCAGCAGCAACACTCTCAAAGGATTCCACCACAGGACCATAATTCCCATTTATGTTTCCAAGCATGTACAAAAGAGAAGGAACATTTAGGAATCACCAGATTCCCATACATAGATACAAATTTTTACTTGCTTTTTACTGCTCAGTTTGGCACACCAAACAAGTTTGCTGACTTTTTCCATTGCAACATCACTGGAAAAAAGCTGTTTTGCCTCAAGTTGTATGCAACCTGCCTGGCACAGCATCAAAATGAGACATGGATGAATGGCCTGACTAAATTCTTAAACGACTTTCATGTTCCTTTTTGCCTTTCACCACACAGAGGGGCTCATCTCAACAAAAGCAACTGTGGTAGAACGCATGTCAAGAAAATCACAACTCTTCTAAGCTGCTCCAGGTCATGTCTCCACAAATTCATTGTGAGGTAGGTAGCAGTGTACATACAGTGAGTGAATAGGAAGATCTGCAGGTGTTTCTTTCCAACCAATGCACCTTAGGTTTATATTTTCCATGTGCTGGAAGCTGCAATACCATGAAGCAAGCAGTGATTTAATTAAGATATTTTTTCAGTGAAATTCTGCTATTACTATTTTGTCATTTCCCTTCATTTCTCAAGGGTTGACATTTTTCAGCACTGAGAAACTATTCATTTAATTCTCTAAGTAACTTCAAAAATGAACCACATATAATTTTACAAACAACTGTGCATTAGTGAATAAAAGCAAAGTTACCATGGAATGTATGGAAACATTTTCAACCTCCATTAGAATGTCAAAGGTGTTTGTTATAGTCAGTGTTTTAAAACTGAATGCCAGATGAATTCACAGTAATGTGACATAACAGAATACTATTGGAAACCTCTACTCCAAAAGTGTGTATACGGTCACATACTTGCATATAAATTACACAGAAATTCATCCTAAATGATGCTAATGAAACAGAACATAAACGGACAAAAAAGACATAAAACAGTAATTGAAAGAGCAGTGAGGTAATCTGATGAACTAATAGCTACAGATATAAAAACAAATTATAATTCTGACAATTCATTCAAAGAACAACTGTTCCTTGAACTTTATCTTCTTATTCAATATTGCCCATAAACACCCCCCGCACCCCACATTCAAAATTAAACACAAGCAACAAGCTATTAAGTAATTGATCTGTGGATGGCAAAAGAGCACTCATAACATACTAGAGTACATCAAATAAGTGCCATATTAAATGAAATAAACTCCAAGTAATAAGTTGACATGAATCAACTCTGAAACTAAGATTAAGTGTAAAGAATGCAAGAGCTCAAAAGTAGGTCTAAAGGTAACTGTTCCCTTTCAAGGGCTTAAAATTCATAGGAAGAGTGGGTTCATCTGTGCTATCACAATACATTTGTTATGTGAAGGCAAGTAAAAGACAAGGTCCAAAAGTTCATCATGAACAGTTGTACCATAATTGTTTAAAAATGCAAAGTCACCTGTTAGTCACTGGGAGCAGGACACCTCCTGCAGGACACATAGGGAAGGCAGAGAGAAAAGTGCTAGGGCAACAGGAAGAGGGAAAATCACTCTTTCTACATTCTTTAATGCAATGTGATTGTGGTTCTCAGCATCAAAACAATGTGGGAGGTTGAGAGGGGGAGGGGTGCGCTACTAAAACTCTTTTCTCACATGCAATGAAAAGGGGAGGCATCTGACTTAATGCTCCTAAAAAAAAAAAAAAAAACCAAAAAATTGCCTAAATGATAATTACTACACTTTTGTTGACAAAAACTCATACAGACCAAGTATCAAAATGATTGTGTGACTTTCTTTGAATCATTGACAACAGTAGATATATTCCCTCGTCTGCTCATCTCCTGAAGTATGAAGTGCTGCCGAAGCCACCTCTAGGTAGTTTACACAGATTAGGTTTTTTTCTTGAATTATATAAATTTATCATCCTCTCCACAGAAATAAGGCCTCCTCAAACGGAATGAGGAAGATAACTGAGCTATTTGAATCTCTCAAATAAAAGATTCCTGAGCTTCCTCTTAAATAATTTTTAATTAAAGTCTTTAGTAGGATGATTCCCACATAGAATACTAAGCACTTTTGATTTCAAAAGGATTGACCCAGGGATGATTTGGGGCACAGAGTACCACAATACAGAACCAGTAGTGAGGGAGTAGCACCAAGTGGAACTCCCTTGGATACAGCAACTCCCAGTGAAAACTTCAAAGTCTCAGTCACAACAAAAGCAAACGGTGCTCCAAGCATTTAATTTCCAGGAGTTACGTTCATCTAGGAAAGTAAAAAGCACTGGTTGTTTCACTACTATTCAAGTTAATGGTTAAAAATAAGTTAAAATGTTTTCTGAAAATTTCAATATGTGGTATAGCTTCTTGCTGGTCCACACAATAGTCTGTGTGCAAAAGACAGTATATTTCACGTCAGTAAGTGTTCTCAATACTTTTCTTCATTTAAAAAAAAGAAGTATCTCAAAAGAGTAAAGTAAAATTTTCACATGATGAGAGCTTCTTATACATTACTATTTGCATTAACAGATTAAATGTAATTTCTTCCCTTTTAATTAACTTACCGGGTTGACAAGATGTCAATAAGTTCTTTTCTGTTCTGGACTCTGAGTGTATTAGTTTTGTATCTGGAATCCTTACTAACTTCAGGCAAATTCAGGATCTAAGTAAAAATAAAGGTGAGTAAGAAATGTGCTTGGCAGGAGATATTTATATAGCTAAGGAAATTCATTACTGATTTAAGATAGCTTCCCAAAAATTCCTACTTCTCATTAATCTTTTAATATAGATTCGGAAATTAAGAAAAGATCATACCTCTGGTTACTGTTACGTAACAAGTACAGAAAAAGACAGAAATCAAACTGAAGATCCAAATCTCAGTTGATAGCTTTCATTATGAGCTACAAGAAATTCTTATTGGAGAAGTTTGTAAGTTATTACCGTGAGGTTGAAGAAATATGTGGGATTATTCTGCACTAAGTAGTATGTCATAGAGTAAGAAATATGACTGTACTTCATATCCTATACTGAGAAAACCTACGTCTAAGAATATTTCTTTCCACTTCAGTAATTTCTGTCAAAAAAGAAAAAAAAAAAAATTAAAAGGTGTTTTTCTATTGAAATGCCATAGTTTTTCTTTATTATTTCTTCCAAAAGAATTAATAAAGAAAATAGGTGTTATAACCTCCAAGAAAGGAGAAATATATCTTCTACATGTAGCTCCCACCTGGCACATCAGAAATTTAACTATCACACAAAGACAACGTGAATTATACTATAAAGGGAATTAAACGTGGAGAATGAGTCTTAGAATTTTGTAGAGGCATTTATGAGATGGAGTAGCTATGTGGACAATCAATACATACTATATAATTTATCTATTCATGCCACAATATATTTATATAGAACATAAATAAACAGAATGAGTTATGCTTTCCAAATTTAATAAGAAATATCCCAAAAACATCAGCTACAGAGGAAGGCAGAATAGAAGCTTAGAAAGAAAGAGACTGCCACGTATTCTTTACATATTTTTACTCACTAACACACACTCAGGATCAATTTTAACTATGATGAGTCTTATAATCATTCTAAACATGCCACGTTTTTTTACAGGGTCATTTCCAAGATGGCTTAAAAAAAGTACTGGCTCAAAGCTGAAATCCCTATAGCCCATCATCCTATCTCTGCCTGTGGATGACTGTTGATGCTTAGGAAGAGCTTAAGAACAGGGCCAGTACATATGATACTTGCTTAGTATTCATCCAAACTCCAGCCATCTTTAAATTAGGGCATTTCTGAGTTGGAGCTGTTTTCTATGTGTTTAGCGATCCTCAATGTATTTTTGTCCTAGTAACATGTTCAGTCACTCCTTGAATCCATATGCCTATGTACCACCACATCTAAGTGATACATAGATTGGTGTCAATTTCTCTGCTGTTTGCCTCAAGCCCTAAAATTCTACTAATTCCTCTGAGATCGGTTCAGACCAAGGCCACCGTGGTTTAATGATTCCTCACTTTGCTGGAGTGAATAAGCATATGGCTTCCCTTCCAAGTGAATAGCTGATGTGAACAAAAGTGTAGTAATTATCATTTAGGCAATTTTTTTTTTAAGTGATGACTTAAAACCATCAGCAAAATAGGTATTCTTTCAACAGATATTTAGAGATATTCAGAACAGATAGTTACTTTGACATAGTTGTCACCTACATTGACAAAACTAAGCAAACCAAAATAGAAGTTATATTAGAACAGTGATCGTATTACATGGCTTTTCTGCAGATTTTTATCTGCAAGGTAGCATAAAACATAAAACATCAATCTAGTATCTTCCATCAACACTTAATTCAGAGCATATTCTATTTTCCTTCTATTTTTACACAATCTATTTTATGAAAATCATAACATATCATAATTTAGCTTTAGAAAATGTTATTTTTTCCTATCTGAAAGTTTAACAAAAATATTGGTATCCCTTTAAAATTATCTCCTCCTTTTAATACTGCTATTTTGGAGTTACAAGTCATTGCTTTAGAGAAAAAAAGTCATGCAAGGTTGTTCAAAGTAAATGATAGTGAACACTTATTTATGAGAGCTTAAAAAACCCAAGAAATTACTCAGAAAACTATGCTTCCATTTGATGGGTTATATGAAACATGATCATATGGAGTTACTCACTCTACTGTTCTAATTAACGTTACTGACTTCAGCTTTAACTTAATGTCCATCTGTTGTAAAGCTGCGTGTCTTTATATGTTCTTTTCAATTTTTTTTGTGACTAACAAATGCACATTTGAGAAGTTATTCATTAATATGCCATTCATCTTTCTGCATCACACTTCCAATGTTATTTTATTTCACTGTGACCACTTGGAATGAAACTGCTGTTCTCCATTTTCAGGCCTCCTTCAAGATCTAAGATGCATATTCAGAGTTTGTGCTCTCTGCATTTTGTCCCCCAATATCAGCAAACCTGTTCGTACTCTCCTTTGCTGTACACAAAAGCATAGTCTTCTGAAGACTCTTGCTCAGTATTCCTATTTCGACTGAAGCAGCACATACCAGGATGTGCTTTTATAACACTTGACCACTATGAAATGCACTTCAGCCAGCAGTGTTCCTAAGTTTTTCTGCAATTATCCAAGTCCGCAAACAAGCTACAGTAAGTTGTCATTGATTTTGAAAATATCACAGTGAGTTATTCCAGTTTTTTCTTTCTGCTTGCCTGAAAAGATACGGTTGAAGCAGAATGTTTGCAATTGTTTACAGCTTGGGCCAGCTGTTACATCTCTCGAGTATGTGTCTTCAGGGCATCAGCTTCCATACAACCTGTATTTTTAGCACCAGCTCATCTCAGAAAGGTTCTCTAATAGCAATTCCAATGTTTGAATTAGTGGTCTCTGTATTTACTAAAGGTTCACTAAGCGTTGTGGGCCTTCCTGTAATAAAGTCCTCTTCCTTCATTGGCTCTCCCACTTCATGGTGTTTTAAGTTCCAAATCACCTTTGACTTAGCACAGAGCATGCTTCTAACAGGTCTCACAGCATTCCACTGACTTCCACATCACTCCATTTCTGGGCAATTTAACAGCCCAAATCTATAACTACAATAACTCAATAAGGATAAAAAAAATCATTACTTTTAAAAACAAATATGATAGCTGGTTTATAGAAAAATCTAACCATTATACAAAACTTGAACTATTTTTTTTCTGGTTTATTGATCCCTTTGAAATGCAAGCAATCATCATTTTCCATTTTCTGTATTCCTGCTTTCAATTTAAGAAATAGCAAAACACTTTTATAAGGATGAAACAAAAAAAAAACCATCAGTATGCAAACTAGGGCAAATGTTAATTTCATTTAACTTTAGTTCTACAGATTCTGTGGTAAAACAAATGGTAGAAACGTGGCCTCATCTTCATTCCTTACTGATTACATGCATGGTCTGAATTTTTAGTGCCTTCTAGCTCACACCATGGTGCCAGAAGCTCCTAAACCAGATCTTCAGCTCCACCTTACTCAAGGATGGCAGGAAGACCAGCATTTGGTACATAATTCTTCAGGTGATAAAGAATCAAGAAGACATTCACAACTCTGTTCTTCGACTTTCTGCAAGGATTTCCTTTATGAGACAATGAATCTTTGATAAAACTGAGTTGTGGCAGGTAGATATTTATTCAGTCATTTGTCTTCATTCCTGTGAAGATAATGACCACACTATCATGGTTGGACGCTTGTATGAGAAAACTTTGAAGAGGTTAACTTGCTATCTATTGAGAGAACCAATTCAAGCAAATTAAACCAGACTCCTCCAGATAGCAAGGTGGGGATAAGTAGCCCAAACTGTGCTGAGAATCACAACTCTGCTGTTTTCTTTCTACGTATACCAGTTATTAGCTTTGAACATCCATGGATATGAGAAATGTCTGACACGAACAAATGGAGGAAAATAATGCTCAATTTCCTGAGTCTGCCAGCTCATTTGGACTGTGATTCATGTAAGCTAAATATCCAAGTTTCCAGAGAAAAACAATAATGTCAGGAAAAAGGTGGAATCTCAATTTAATACAAGCTGTTTAATGCTATATACAAAGCTTTTCTTGTCCCAGCTTATGTGTTACTGGGTTCTTTGGTCTGGAATGTTGCTACACTTTATTTAAGAACAATTGTTTCCCTGCAGCCACTCCTTCTCTTTTAAAATTTACTCACTGTCCAGAGAAAAGGAATTCCAGGTATTAAAACAACAGGAAAAGAGTATGTCAAAAATCCAAAACTATTTTACAACTTCCCAAGCTACCCTCTGTGAAAACAGAATTGCCAGAGTTGTGTTCCTTCAGCTCAAAATAATGAAGATACCAGATTTTGAATGCAGCAATCCTGTTTGAAGATTTGTTCTTCAATGTCTTCTCTCTGCACCACTCCAAAGTCAACCCACAGTCCTGTAACATTTTTTTTATAAGAAGTTTGCAAGTTTCTCTGTGAGCACAGAACAGCACATACTAGTGTTCAAAAGGACTACACACTCAGCTACTGATTAAAGTGGCACAAGAATCATCCATCCCCTAGCTTTGCTTCGTTAATAACTGTGCCTACCATGTATTTTACGGAAAAATAGTGTCACATTTCTTCCTGAAAAAGGTACCAGTGTGACTTGTGTGACATTCACCATTCCAGAACTGGAAGGTTGTTAGCTTGCTCAGTTTTTAGCTAATTAGCTGTGCAGCTGCACAGACTTCAAAAGGGGTTCAGTACTCACAAGTTTTGGAATTGGGGTGTTCTGAATACAGAGACAAAGCAAAGAACCCGTACCAGTCACCTAAACTACCAGCCAGAACCTCAGGATTAAAATTTGTACTTGCTATTTACTTTCACAAAAAAAAAAAAAAAAAAAAAAAAAAAAAAAAAAAAAAAAAAAAAAAAAAAAAAAAACA
>WHYT01015272.1:104615-123422 GCA_009806455.1 Tetrax tetrax | reverse complement strand
ATTAGTAATTATTTTCCTAGTCAGAATGGAAACTATTACACATTTCTGTACTGTCGCCTAACACATCATTACCTTGCACACAGTGACAAACTGCTGATCATTTCCAGCTCCCACCACGATGTAGCCATCCTTGGTCTTAAAAGCCTGGAAGAAAAAAGATAGGCAATAAGCTCTAAGTAAACTATAAAATATTAGCACATCTTTTAAGTGAAAAGTGTAAATAATGTTCAAGTGACTTCCTTAAACATTTCCATTCAGATCCAATCTCTAGTTCTATAAAAGAGGCTCAAAGTTTTCCACAAGGATGGATGTGGACCTTTTGATTTTTCTAGAGCTAAGAAGTTATCTTGGTTAATAGTTTATTTGCTGAAAATGTGTATTGAGGCATCCTGAAACTTTGCTGAAAATGTGTCCCAAACTCACAGGGACTGAGAAGGATTTACCACCTACTTGCCAAGAGTTATTTATTCAGTTTCACTCTTAGCCTGAGTGAGAGCAGACAGCTGCACTGAGGTGTCACAGACCCTAACCAAATACGCAAAAAAAAAATAATTGTCAAATAGCAATGACAAGTTACTTCTTTCATGGGGATGAAAAGGATAGGCTGCATCTTTCTAGATCTTCAGCTGGAGATTAAGCTATCTCTTTGAAGAGTGATCTCAAGACAGAGCTCCTGGAGAAAACAGGACTTCTTTTCCAGCTTCGAGGATTTTTTTTTTTTCTTTTGACTTCATTACAGTGGCCTTACTGGCACATTTCATGGTGAACAGAACATTTATCTGGGTAGGACATAACAGCTTTCATTTTGATCTAAGTCATCTCCACTTAGATTTTCACTGGAAAAAAAACCAAACCAAAACAAAACAAAACTGTATTTGGCATCATCCTTGATTTTTACCATTGTATCCAGGCACCTTCTAAAATTGGATAATGAAAACAGATTTTCCGTTCCTCCATACCTTTTCCTTACACAAGGGTGTGTAACTGCAGTTTCATTCATACATGTTACAATCACAATTTTTGCAAGAATTTGGAAAAAAAATTTTCACTATTAATTTGACTTCGCTGCAAGATGCCAGCACAGGCTCGTGCACTAATGGTGACAAGGCAGAGCAAAACTCATCTTCCATTCTCAGAAATCCATTTTTTAATGAGCTCTCATGTCCTCATCAAAAGGTGTGAATTCTTACTATAAATTTGGGTAAAATAACACACAAATACAAGCCCTAGTGTGGGAACACTTTAAGAATAAAAAGCCTTCTCATGCCACGGTGGCTTATTCTTCACAAACAAGAATCTGCTATTCCAACTTGCAATCTTTCATACAGATACAACTATATGCACACTAAGACTCTTTTACCATCTGGTATAGCCAAAGCTTTAGAACTATATGTGGAAAACTATGTCCACTGAAATGCAGGTAACTGTACATCATAGTTAGGATATCACTTTTCTGGTCTCACTGTTTAATTTCCCGCTAAATAGTATTGCTCAGTGATAAAGTTTAGCAATTTATTTTTTACACGTTTATTTAAGCACTTCAGTCAAAGATTCTTAGCAAGCAAAGATGAAATTCAGCAGACATTTAGTTCCAAGCATGCAAAAAAAAAAGTCCCACTGGCTTGGCCCCAACATGGTAAAAGTCTAGAAGCATGCATAATATAAAAGTACTGCATACTCACGCTGAGGAAAGCCATAAGCAGAGAAAAAAAATTAGGGAAAAGAATACAGAAAAGAAAATTGTATATGAATACATAAACATTTTTTAGATATATCTGTTCATGCAGATTTCTGTCTAAAACAATCATGACAGAGCCTGGTCTAAGAATTATGTACGGTGCTTGTTCCCACTGCCCACCCCCCACCTCGCCAATACAAATGGCTTTCAGTAAGAATAGTGATGAACTAAAACTGGCAGTAGAAACTTACTAACTTTAGTCACAGGCAAGATCTGTTTTCTGAACACCCTGCCCAAATCCCAACCTGTCTTTGTTGATGCTCTGAATCCTAAAACCAGCCATGCACATTTCACACAAATTATGGGCTAAACACTACATGTGTCTGTGTGCATATGTAGTACAATACAGTTTTTGTTGGCGTGACCATCTACTACTTCCAGTAAACAAAAATTAGAAACTCTTTTACACATTTTTTTAAATTTCTAGTCTGAATGCCTGTTACAGATTGCAAAGCCTACAATATACTTCATATGTACTTATATACAGATGCCCTTCCTCTGGGCGCCAAAATACATTTAAATTGGTAGTATGGGCAAATCTTAAAGAGTTTACTATTTATCAGCAACTTCTTTTGAGACTCACATCTCTAAGAAGACTGCAATCACACAATAGCTGCATACCATTATGAAACACGGATCTGTACCCGTGGGCTGCCCATACAGCAGCGGAAGTCACTCTAAATTTAAGGGCCTGGTTATTAGCATTTGTGCTTCAGTTGCTTTGCGGAATGTGTGGGAAAACTGATTATTCTTAATTGCATTGTATGTCTAAAAAGCTAAAGCAACAATCATGTCATCCTTACACAACAAAAATGGTATCATAATAAATGCAACAGTGTCTTTTTCCATGAAGCTTAATTCAAATGTCTTCGGCTGCTATTTTAAGCTTCCTATTACAAAACAGCTGATTATTTGCCAGTCATCGCTGCTGAAAAAGCAGAAACTTCCAAATGTTATTAGCACAATATTGATGCCAACATGTAAGTGTGAAAACAATGGTTTTATTCATCACCCATAAATGTACGCACACTACAGGTTACCACAGGTTACTGTCTGGTCACAGAAAGCTTCACCATCTTATTATACAAAAGAGAGTAAGGGCAAAGTGCAGACAGATTTTAATGAGATTTTGTTTTGATAAACTGCTTTCCATCACATCGAATCATTTCACGTTAGTGCAATAAAAGGCACTACACACACAAGGCAAAAGTCTTCTCCTTTTTCTGAAGAATGAGGTCTTTTGATAAGATTCTTGAGAGCACGAGCATGATTTAACCTGCTACTCCCATGTGGAATCCGGAGCAACAGGACATCACTCAGTCAATACAAGAAACAAAAACCAGAAAAAAAAATTAGCTCACATCTTATTCATGGAAAACGCACAGACAGACTGCGTAGCATCCAAAGGTGTAGCATTTCAGTATGGCGCAAAAAGGTTTTTCTAGGAAGATAATCTGTAAATCAAAATTGCATGATATATAGTGCGGGATATCAAAACACGCGTGTTAAAAGGCAGATCTCGTGAAGACTCAGCACTTCTTCAAATTTGACCCTAGAACATTGTGTATACCTGAGATACTTTGTGTACTGAAACATTTTAACCTCCTTAAACAGGAATATAATCTCTATCCACCTTCAGAAATGTTTTAAGTGGTTTACAAGTATTCCACAAAAATGCTATATAGACTGTACAATAAAGATGTAGCCCAAACTTAATCTTAGTTTATTATCAGAGCGGACAAAGACTTGCTGAGATAACATGAGGCCAAAGTAGCCAGTCTTTGTATTGCTTTAAGTCAACAGACTTTCAAAATTTGCCAGCTTTGATGGTGTCAATGAAAGACAGTCAATCTCTTGTATTTATTGCCCGCTTTATGAATGCTAAGCCAATATATCCTATGGTAATCATCAATCACACATAAACATATATTTGCATATGTTTCCGTTTGCATGTTGATTCCACAAACTTTAAAATGTAAAAGATCAATTAAAAGATATGCCAATTCCAATTAATTGATCAAAAGTCCAGGTCAATTTTCAGTATTTGAATCCAAAACATAGAAAACAAAACAACCAGAACATCTGCTGCTGCATATGGTGATGCTTTTATCCCCTTCATCAGGTATTTATACACATTCATAAGACCTTCTTGAACCTCCTCTCCACTCCTCCAGGACAAAAAGTCCCAGCTCTCTCAGCCTCTCCTCATATGAGAGACGCTCCAAGCCTTTAATTATTTTCATAGCCCTTCGCTGGACCTGCTCCAGTATGAGCACATCCTTGTCCTACAAACCCCAGAAGAGGACCCAGTTGTGGACCCATAACTGGATTCACTGGTTGTTCATCCTCACTGTTGGTGCTGGCAATACTCCTCCTAATGCAGACTAGGAGTCACAGGGGCACACTGCTGGCTCATGTTCCATTTTTCGTCCACCAAGACCTCCACATCCTTTTCTGCAAAGCTCCTTTCCAGCCAGTCAGCCCCTAGTCTACAGTGACGCACTCTCTACCATGTGTAAGACTTCATATTTCCCTTTGTTGAATTTCATTAGGTTTCAGTTGGCTCATTTCTCCAGCCTGCCAAGGTCCCTCTGAAATGTAGCACAACCACCTGGTGTATCAGCCACTCTTCTCAGTTTTGTATATTCTGCAAACTTGCTGAAGGTGCACTGTGTCCATCATCCAGGTCACTAACAACCATGTTAACCAGTACCGGCCCATTGTGTCCCTGGGGATGCCACTAGTGATTGGCCTCCAGCTGGACTTTGTGCCACTGAACACAACCCTTTGAGCATAACAGGTCAGATAGTTTTAATTCCAGCTCAAAAATCTAGATCTAGCACTGTTCAGGTAGGGCACCATGAGGGCACTTCATGGTCTAGTCTCAAAAGCTATTGGCAGATCGAATCCAGCGCACACTAGAATAAAGCCTCCAGCCATCACCATTAATAAGCAGTTTCGCAGTGCCACAAGGACTGTCAAGGTCAAATCCAAAGGATGAAAGTGCCATCCAGGCAGAAACTGCATGTCACTTCTTCAGAGCCTTCTCAGAAAGAATTTTGAGGCCAAACAGTATTTGTAGAGGCAAAGAGAACAAAGCATTGAGTTTTGGAAACTGGAAGACCATTCCATGTTTAGGAGAGGTTAATAGCTTTAATTATCTGAACAAACTACTGATTCCTTTCATTCCCAGTTACCATATAGGCCTCTTTACTGATAATGGCAGTCAATACTGGAAATATTTGAAAGCTTGCAGGCCTCCTCTTGGAGGAAGATGTGTGCTACATCAGGTATGGTAAAGGGCTGTATTATTCATCTTTATGAGTTTTCATATCTGCTGTTCCTATGTGAATAACAGTTGGGATCTGTAAAGATACTTACAACCCCTTTTCATCAGCATTAGCTGATGTTAGATACCCTCAGATCTGAAGTATCTTGCAAAACAACACTGTCTTTTGATTTATGAAGTTGAACATTAGCATCTCTAAAAGCATCCAACAATGGATCATGAGGGGAACAGCTGAGGGTCTGCAGATAGTTACTATGTATTGGTGAGTTCTGGAGCAGGGCTCAAAGTGCAGTAACTTTTTAATGCCTTCTCACTGCTGTTGGTTTTACAGGCTGATTGCTCAAACTGGCATCATGAAGCAGCTTGCTTAAGATTTTGGAAAGATGCCATCCTTTTATAAAGGCTAGATACAGCATTTCTGTAAGGTACACGTTTGACAGCACAACCAGGAGCGCTCTCAGGTGGCATCAAGCAGAACGCTCCTCTGAGCTCCTTCCCAAGATTGGCACAGGAGCAAGCAGCTTTGTGTGAAGGCTGAATGAATCCTTAGGCCCCGCTGGGGACAGTGTAGAACAAAGACACCTACTTGAGAATTCTGTAAACATAAAACCAGAAAAAGCTAAGCCAGTATTTCCAAATAAAGCTTTGAAACATATCTCCAACTTTCTTTAAAAAGAGATTAATTTTCATATATCGTCTTCCCCTCCTATCTTCCCATTTACAGCAGTCTCTTCACTCACTCACAGAATTAGTGAATAATTACTCAGTAAAACACTATGTGACCACACGCAGGTTTCTGCGGATGTGCTTGAAGTACTTCCCTGATATTAATGGGTGTGGTCAAAGAGAAAACTTGGTCTCTTGCAGACTTGGAGCCACAGAAAAATTGCAATGTTACTTTTAATTTATTCCATAATTTGTCTTCAATTACCCTTTCAAGTTTCCAGTTTGATATTTGATTAAATGCAAAGGCCATTTAAGGACAAGTATTCTCTAGACTTAATGTAGGTTAAATGCTGCAATTAAGAAAGTGATGTATTCAAGATTTGACCGACCTGTACATAGGCTCTCTTGTCCTGCCAACCAAATGTATCTACAGCATATGTTTATTTTTTTTCTCTCTCCAACCCTATCAAACTCTGGTTTCCAAATACATTGAAGAGTAGGAAATCCTCAGTTTTGCTTCGGATCCAGAACAGTTACATTCCTTCCAGATGGGATAAACTTGGAAAGTTGCTTCTCTACCTTTGCACATCAGTTTGATAAAACACCAGCTGTGCCACAGAATCAGAGTAGACACATTCTTTTTTCCTTCAAGGGAAGGGCACAATCCTTTCATAACAATTTAATATTTAATTACAGTAACAAATGGGAACAAGACCAAGAAGTTTGGCCAGCGGTAGTTCTGAGCAAAACATATAAATCATAAAGACCACACACTTTGAAACTATTTGCCTACTTTGCACTCTCTTTCAGTGAAAGCAAACAGTAAAATTTAAAAAAATGTATATTGCATGGACTGGATTAATGTATGCTGATTGCTCTCACTGAGCAAACTGAAGAAGGGCATTCCACACATGGATTTCACTTTTTCCCTCTGGTCTTCTCAACTCACACTACTTGTCTCTCTCTTCACTGCCATGTTGCAGGACATACTATCCTGCAACTTCACACCTATCCCAGTCTAGCAGACAGACCCATATTAAGAATATCTGCAATAATTCTCTTGCAGATAAGAGAAGTTTGGCTGGATGCCCTGAGCTTATGAGAAAGGTGTTTATGGTAAGACTGTGAACGATTACGTTTGTATCTGAGATGAGGCAGAACACCAGCACTGACGTCAAGGAAAGCACACCATGGACTACCAGCCAAGGAGACCATTCACTTCTACACAACCCACAATCCATTAGATGCTTTCTCTGATCAACCTTCAAGTTCCATATATGTGTGAGTGCAGAAGAAATTCCTTTGCCTAACTGATACAGGAGCAAAGCAGATGAGAAGCATTAAATGTGCTCTGAATGCCTCTCACTGAAAGGGGTAGCGAAGTTAACACAAAATCACAGCATCAAAGAGGGATATCTACATTTCATTATTATAGTGTGTTACTCTCTGAGGAAAAACTCTTCAGCAGGGCCTGTTGTGATGGGACATGGGGTAATGGTTTTAAAATAGAGGGAGGCAGATTCAGATTAGATATTAGGAAAAATTTTTTTTACAGTGAGGGTGGTGAAACACTGGAAGAGGTTGCCCAGAGAGGTGGTAGATGCCCCATTCCTGTAAACATTCAAGGCCAGGTTGAATGAGGCTCTGAGCAACCTGACCTGGTTGGAGATGTCCCTGCTTCTTGCAGGGGGGTTGGACTAGATGACCTTTAAAGGTCCCTTCCAAACCTAACTATTCTATGATTCTATGCTTCTATACACTCAACACTCACTTAGAAAGCAGGATAGCCTAGCTTTGCTCTCCAGACCATGTCATGTTTTTATGTAGTTGTTACTTATTCTGAGAAGTGTAACTGCTGGGAACAGACTGCAACCAAGCCCTCTCCAATTCCAGTTCACTGTCCTAAGAAATATATTGGAGACAGGATCCGTCTCTCACTTGATTTTCTTCTGGTCATATGATATTTGCACTGTTCATTTCCCAATTGACTACACGCAAAACACAGATTTGTAATCTAAAAGTATCAGTTGGGCACACTATTTACAAAAAAAAAAAAAAAAGACTTTTATAGCTGTTACTCCATATTCAAGACTGCAATGAATGTTAACTTTGGATTGCATGCTCTTATTTTCAGACATGAGACTTTTCTCCTGATTATCGGAAAGAATATATGATGCAAGAAGAATATATGATGTTTTCTAATGTGAATGCAATGTAAGTGTAGCCTCACCACCCAAAAAGCCATTTAAAAACTCCTGGAAGAGCAGTGAACAGCTTTAAAGTGGGAAACTTGCCCCTTTCCCTAATTTCTAAATTTTTAAATACCTAAACTGTACCTCAATTAAAAATAAATTCTCTGATATTGTAAACTGGCATTAAAACTGTTCCTTGCTATTGAAAAATAAAATATCAGGCACAGAATCACATTCTCCATTGCCACATTAGTTTTCCATTAGTTTTTCAACAATGAAATTACACACACACAGACACACACACACAAAATAAATAAACTTTAATCACAGTATCACACTGGAGCCAGTGTAATTAATGTTGTGTCAGCATTTCCATTTAAGCCACTAATTTCAAGAGGTTTATAGCATAGCCATAAAAATTCAGTTAGGTTGAAATTAAGCAAACAAGGTCTTATACAGCAAGTAACATTTAAGTATATATACAGACAGCAGCCATTTACTACTTATACGGGAATTAAAATAGACGCTTACTGATTTTAAAGGGCACTGCAGAGCTATTTTTTAAACAATATTTTTCTCAACATTTATAATAATCTCTCAAAAGCCTGAATCCAGCTATATTTCCTTACCCTTTTTCCTTCTCACACAATAGTTCACACAATTTCTTCCAATTCTGGGATTGTAAGCATTGTTTTTTTTGTTTCACTTTTAAAGTAAAAGAATGCAATGAAACATTTCTTTTGAAAAACAACACACACTACCACAGTCTGATCCTGATACAGGCCTCCAGGCATTACTGAAGCAGAAATGACACATAGTTCTTACACCTTTCAAAAAATCATAAGATATAGTTGTCTGGAAAATCTGAGTACTAAAATATGAGGTTTTAAGAGTGCTATTTAGAATTTAATTCTAAATGAGGTCCTATTTCCTTTTTCAGTAGAAATCATCAGAGCAGCAGGATTTGTCTCATTATTTCTGACCTTTTTCCCTCTCTATTCTTTGGCTTTAAGTGATGAAGTGGTACAATTTCCAAAGGAGAGCTCTGTAATACTGGCCACCTTTTTGGTAACTCATACTGAGCCAATCAGCCTGGCATTTCAAGCCTCAGGCAGATGACCCAGTGCATGCAAACTAGAACTCAGACTGGGCAGGCAGTGCTATTAGTTTAAAGGTATTAATAACTTAATGTCCTGTTACAAAGAAGGCTCTTCAAAAAGCTGAGCTGAATCATTTGTGAGTGTCTCTGACAATCAGCTAACCAAGAAGAGCAAGGGGTCAAATTAGCACTGATGTGGACAAAAATCACCAAAAAACACCAATGAGGGCATAACAATTACAGGGGTGCAAAATTGTCTGCGTTTCACAATTTGGCACTTTCACAACTTAAAATAAACAGCACTCATATTTGAAATCTGCCATTCAGCTGCACAACAGGATGGACAAAGGCAGGATAAACTCCACTCCATTCTGCAGATGTGCCCTGTTTTGCCCTGTTTTGGAGATTTTTTTCAACTGATATATCTCTCAAACAGTATGCGATCCTATGTACTACTCAGTATACACAGTATGGTGAACTAAGGATGGATTTCAAATATTTCAACCTTGACTCCTCAGTATCCTTGATTTGTGGTTTTAAGTCAGTCATTAAGGTTCATTGCATGCAGCTTGTTATGGTTTAAAACACAACTTTACCTCTAATCAAGGATTTAAAAATTGAACTGGCCAGACATCCAGGATGCACACTATTTAAAGTACTGAATTTATGAAAAAAAAAAAAAAAAACAAACACCATTGCCAGGCCATAGAAACAAAACTAGTGAAATCTATTGTAAAAAACTCAAAAATAATGCTTGATGAGTGGAATGAACACATATGTCTCAAAAAAAAAAAATCAGAAGTCCCTTTCCTTTTCATTTTCTTGTAAATTTCTATTAGGTTTCCCTAAAACTATAAAAATCAGACTTCTGTTTTTCTCTAATGTTCTTTTTTATTCTTCTCCATCAGTTTGAGAAATACTGAAATATAGTATCACATTACTGCAATTACAATCTTTTATCTACCTCAAATTTAGCATTATTTCAACTGTTAAAGTTTGAAAATCACTATAATTAGAAATGAAACATTACACCTTTTGCCAATTTAAAACTGTGTTGGCTAATATTTAACCACTTTTTCATTCTAGCAACTAGTAAGTCAAGTTACCTCCTGAGAAAGAGCTGAGGACATCTCCATGGTAGTAGCTACTGTTTTATTTTTTAACCAAGATCTTTACATCTACAGCTTGTGGAGCGCTCTTGCATAATAAACATAACTTACTTTTACAAAAGAACTTGTTCTGAAGAATTACCACAGTAAAAGTGGTGATTCACAGCCTAACATCTACATTAGATTTTATCCACATTTGTACAACAGGATCTCCTTGTACCCCTCGCCCCCCTCAAAGTCGGATGGACACAGCTATGCCAGTAAAATGGTCTGAGAAGGAGACAGGAGATGACAAAAGGAGAAGAAGCAGGAAATCCTAGCTTTCAAAAAAAATCCCCCATTTTTCCCCTGCAGATTCGAAAGGAAAAAAAAAACACTTACTTTTCACTCACAGGTACATGATGCTGTTCTTTAACCAAAACGTTTGATTCTTATTAATTGTTAGGTTTATTTCAAGGTTTCACCTTGTCTTATGCTGTCATAATTTTTTTTTGGCTCTGGGTGGCTGAGGGACAGCCCCTTTCTCATACAAGAGAGTATGAACACCCAAATGACAATTCTGATTAAATAATGGGAGAATCATAGGAGTCTGGGCTTATTTAGGGCAAGATTCTGACTCTGAAGATCACCCAGTGCTGCAGAGTTTTAATTTCTTGGCATGATCAGCCAATTTACTTCACTGTCAATCTAAACCCTTACTTTTCACTCTCTTAAATAAATACTCAATTGCAAACCATAGTGACAATTTAAAAGTATAAGAACCATGACTATATTCACCTCTGCTGAACACTGTGACATCAGAAAAACTACAAAATTACTGCATTTTTGCCAAAGAAACTGAACCAAACCAAGTACACACAGCACTGCAATTAAATTAAATGTCAGTCACACGTAGTCAAATAAGTTCAAAGCTACTCAGCTACTGTTATCCATATACCATCTCCCAGCCATGTTACAGTCTAGACACTAACAGCAAAGATCTCCAGTAACAGTGAACATCTCACAAAGAGCAGATAACCCTTGTTACAGAAATGATCCCAGCTATTGAGGGGCCCAGCCTGGCTATGGCTGAGGGATGGTGCCAGCAAGTCTGGAGGAGCAGCCTGGCACCCGGCCTTCGTCACGCTTTCGCCTCCCTCTTTGTTGAGCTGGTGAAGTCAAAGGGCTGGTCTCCTAATGATCCAGATGGCCTTCTGGTGACACTGGGGTTGGCATCAAATGGGCAGCAGCAAGCCCAGTACACAGACCTGCCATTGTGCTGGGAAGGACTAAAATGGGCTGCTGGCAGCAGCTCGGCCTGTTCTTGCACCCCTGATAACAGCCTGAAGTGCTGCCTGCCCAGTGTTCCCTGGAGTTGGCTAAGAAACCCGCATGCTGTTAGTCTGCTGTTGACATCAAGAATTATGATCTTAGACAGCAAGGAGAAGGAATTCAACAGAATCAAGATTTACACTGATTATTATTACACTTACACTGTTAAAATGCCACCTACAGAAACACAGTTTGCAGAAAGACAGACAGCTTCAGGAGGCACAGACAGGTTTTCTCTTTCCATTCTCACACCTGTTACCAGAATGTAATCTGTTGTGGGCTAAACTACGACAAATCTTAAAGATCAAAAAGCAGCTATGTCACAAATGTGCGTTAAAACAAGGCTCATGTATGAGGCAGGAAATGCACAAGGCATATCAGGAGAAAAGAAAGAAAAAGCATTATTATTATTATTATTATTATTATTATGTATCTGGGATCATCTGTATCTCCCATCCAGACAACAGAAATAGCAAATAGGAAAAGTACAAGAACTTGAACTTGAAGGGAAGGAAGGAAGAGATGGTAATTCTGTGAACTGTAACAACTGCAGCTGCTGGTCATTCTGCTAACTGCTCTGCAGGCTGCGCTTTCCATGCAAGTGTCCACGGCCAGATGTCCAAGATGGGGGTTCGGCAGAGAAGTATTTTGTGGATGTGGACCAGTGTCACCTTGAATAATGACAGATGCAGAAGTCACTAAACCTCATTATGTTCACAGAAATGAGCAAACACCTGATTCAAAAAGGATGTACTCTAAACCTACCAATTGATTTAAGAGTTAGAGCTGGATAGTTTGGAAGAAAAAGGAAAACTTAGTTGGTGAAAAAAAGAAAGTGTGCAGTGATTTAGATGAAACTCTCAAGCTAGGACAACCTAATCTGACAGACTGTTGTTTTACATTCTGAAGAACTGTAATATGATTTGTTGTTCTGAACATTACAGTTGTGTTTTAAAGTATCCAACACTTCTCCTACTAACATCCATAGCAATAGCTGTAGAATTAGTGGCAGCAATGATTTGATGGGTCACTGTTTCAGCCATTAGCATTTAGGGAACATTTTAACCCTGAATGCTAATGGGTTTAGCTTAGAGAAAAATTAGACAGTTACCGCACATCAGTAGCCTGAAAATCACCTACAGATAGATCATCACCATTGTTCCATGTTACATGATCAAAAAAAACCCATGTAACTAATTCTGCCTGGTATCTCTATCCTGACATGGCATTTCTTAAACTTTCCCCAGCAAGAACACAATGCCTGACTCTCCACACTGAAACAATCTCTCCATGCTTTTCAATGTCTGTGTTCTGTACCCTACTGGCTAAAACAGATTAATACAGAGTCTACAGAAAAGAGCTAGGGAACCAAAGCTCTTAAAATGCAATATGAAGTGTGAACTGAGGAGTAGAAGAACAAAGCTTGTTCCTGTTGGGAAGAATTTGAATGCAAGTCGTTTTGTTGTCTAAAGGAGCACAGGGGTGGCAAATACCAAAAAGGAACACAGGAAGAAGTGTATCATCATTACAGAGCTAAATGTGGCTCTAATCATAAACTTGGATAAAAGGTTTTGATAAGTGTTCTGGAGATCAGTTTGCTTTCTTGGCCCAGCTGGTATTTAGACTGAAATAAAACACAAGCTCTAATACTGCTTATTTTTTAGTATGGATGTAGCCATAAACAGCCTGTAGCCAGATTACAGGCACTAATCCAGTCCTAATGAAATCCATCACTGCTCCCTCTCAAATAGGTCACAAAGTTTGCATGTTTCAAAAGCAAGCAGAAATATATGGACTTTGTTGTCCAAAAACTTTGTTAGGCATGTCATTTTTCCTCAGTTGGCCAAATCATACCAACAGCATGTAATTATATACTGCTAAGAACACATATTTTCTGCTGCCAGGTGTTCTCATGTTTTGCTTCTTTTTGAGGCAAGCCTGGCCAAGAGAAGTGAAGAGAGAAGATGTGAAGAAAACCTCAGAGGCATCTGCCCGAGCCTGATGGTGAAGAATTTCTCATGAGAGAAACAGCTGCAGATGCCAAGGTCAGTGAAGGAGGAGGAGGAGGAGTAAAGTTGCTCCTGACAAGATTCCCCTGCAGCCCATGGTGGAGCAGGTTGTTCCCCTGCAGCCCACGGAGGTCCACAGAGGACCAAAGTTCCATCTGCAGCCCGCTGAGGACCCCATGTCAGGGCAGGTGGATGCCTGAAGGAGGCTGTGGCCCATAGAGGGCTTGCGCTTGGTCAGCCACTTCCTGAGGGTCTGCACCCTGTGGAAGAGGACTCCATGCTGGAGCAGTCTGTGAAGGACTGTAGCCTGTGGGAGGTACCCCACGATGGAGCAGGGGAGGAATGTGAGGAGTTCTTCCCCTGAGGAGGAAGGAGTGGCAGAAAATGACTTGTGATGAACTGACCACAACTCCCATTCCCTATTCCCCTCTGTGCTGCTCGGGACTGGGGGAAGGAGGTAGGGATAATTTGAAATGAAGTTAAGCCTGGGAATAGAGCGGGGTGGGGGAGGTTGTTTTTGTTCTCTCTCATTATCCTGCTTTGGTTTTAATAATAAACAAATTGAAATAGTTTTCCCCAAGTTGAGTCTGTTTTGCCTGTAATGGTAACTTGAATATCTCTCCCTCTCCTTATCTCAAACCTCGAGCTCTTTGTTATATTATCTCTCTCCCATTTCCCCAAAGGGTGGGGAGACTGCGTGAAAAAGTGCATAGCTTGGTCCGGAGTAGGGTTAAACTACGACATCTGGGCACCAGCAAAGGACTGGCCAAAAACGAAATCACAGTAAAGCAGCAGAAAAGGATTGCAGTAAGCTTAGGTATGGGTAAGCGCCCCATTCATCTGTAAATCCTAGTTATGCACAGGCATAGTAAGGTCTTTAAAAAGGTCTAAGAAGATGTCCTCCATGTTGGAGAAGAAGCCATGCCAGATACGCAAATAGATGCATGGGGATTCTGCAGCTATTCAACCTGCATCAGCTGTCTCCATATCTACACACCTACACAAGAGACCTGGCAAAACATGCTGCTGACTTCTTAGGGCAATAAGCCACTCTAGAAATGCTTTTGCACTGCATTTCATGCCCAGAATTTTCTGCTTTTCCTAAAATGAGAGTGGCATTCATGCCAACAGATGGAAAACATCATCATCTAGAGCTGGATCCATGCCTTGCTACTGGCTGGAACAAAAGCCATAGAAGAACATTAGTTAGTTGAGTTAAAAACATTTTTGTGTAGTGGTCTGTGGATGAAAAGTTTTCCCACAATACACCACAAAAAAAAATTTGTACAGTGATGTACCTTAGTGAAGTACCTGTAGAGGTTTCTGTGCTTTAACCGAGTGCCAGGGTAGACACAGTGCCCTGATCTGACTTGCATATGGATTTAGAAGTAGGTGCTCCGGGGTAAAAACAGTTTAAAGCAGCTATGCAAAAAAAAAAAAAACCCACCACCAAAAAAGAAAACCAAACAACAACAAAAAAACCCACCAACAAACAAAAAAATGCAAACCCACATCAACTCCCCAAAAAACCCCAACACATGGAGCAGATGAAAAAAGATACGATCACAGGCAGGCCTGTCATAGCGACAGAGAATACTCTAATATGAATTGCATCAGAAAATTAGAGGGAAATACCCAGTCCTGGAACTTGCAGTCTCATGGACAGAGAGGGGAAATCAAAAGTTCACATATATATGTGAGGGAGTATCTGAGGAACCCAAGGATGAGAGCTGAGATAGGAAAGGGGGTGGTTTCCTTTTGCTAAGAGACAATCCCAGTCAGTGCTCCACTAAAGAGATTACAGGAAGACTAGAATAGAAAAGGCTGCCAAATCCCCAGTCATGAAACTCTGACATTCAGCAATTCTCTGAAGCTACGTCTTGATGGTCGAACTGTACTGTGGGTCTACCATGGTACTATCACTCTACATAGCTATTATCCAGGCTGTCTAGCATAGCATTATCATTCATATTCACAAAGCAGTTTTCTTCCTCCCCCTGTCTCCAGACTTTTCTTTTTCATGTGTAAATCTTTTTAAGCGATATGCTCACTTATACTGAAGAGCAAAAGATTTATCACCGAACACTTCAGGTCTCTTCTCTCATGGGATGTAATTTTTCAGACTGTGGGTCAGGGACCTTTCCATTTCACTGCAACACCCAAGAGACTAGTTTATCTGGAATGTGAATTTCCCATACCTTCAGTAATTTCTACTCAAGAGAAAATTTAAACTACCATCAAAACTGACTAGAGCTCCATCTGTTGCCAAAAAGCTACATTATCTTAGACTTCTGTCTTCACCTCCCAGCTCTTGTGCACTGCATCCCTCCAAATGTCAAATAAAGACAGAAAGGGTACAAATGACTTGGGCACTGTTGTTCCCAGCAGTGAAAGAACCAAAATACCTCCGAGAAAACTACAAGCATCCTTCTCTCAAATCAGCCTTACCTTATCAGAGATTAGATTTTACTCTTTGCCTGCTTGGCAAGTCATCTCTGACTTTTAAAGTGCTAAGAGCTTTTCCCTAACTTGACTGGAGATTGCTAAAGAATTGCTGATCGTCCTATTTGGAATCCTTGAAGCAATATTCTTAGGCTAAAATGTCAAGAAAAGATTTCATGTCATTGCTTGTTGTCCTCTGCATTTTGCATCCACATTCTGGCATCCTATAAAGCACAGTTTCTGCTACCCTCATTACAATTTCTAAGAACTGGTGGGAAGATTTTTAAGAAAAGCAGGGCAGAAATTCAATTAATTGCAGACACTTTAAAAACTCTGTAATACTTTCATCATTCTGTGTTAATAGTACTATTAACTACTTCCTTCACCAGTTAAGTGTTTTGGAATTTTTTTTTTTTTTTTAAATCAAGCTCCTGCGGATTATAGCCGTTATAACTTACTGCAAATTTTTTAACATTCTTGAAATGAATGACGCTGGCTTCTCTTCACAATTTCCCATTTCCATTTTAACAGAATGTTGTGTAGCAGAGTTTTAAAGATAGCTTTTGAAAAAAATACTATTTATTAGGGATTTGTTTTATTTCAATTGGCAAGAAAACAATTACAACTATTCAAAAAAGACAAAAGACAAGCATTAAAATAAAATTATTTTTCTCATTTCAGCTGCTAAGAGCAATGTAACTCATCATTCAGGATCAAACCACCAATGGCTACTCATAACAGCGTACGGTTATGTAAAATTAAGGCTGGCACTGCATTGTGCCCAGATACTTGAGGTCTGGGTCCTTAACTATGAATTTCCTTCCTTTTATGATCTTAAGCCAGAGAACAATAGCTATGTTTTAATCTTGCCTTTTGTGAATTTTCTTGGTCTTTTCTGTCAAGTGTTTACATACAACGATACAGCCCTGAGTGATGCCACAAAGTAACACATCATCCAAATCTAGCTGTTTACCACATATACTATGATATCATTCAAGGCTGAACGAATCAATTTTTTTTCCCATGGAATGATAATGGATTCATAACAAAGTGGATTTTTTTATGTCATTCACCCACGTCTGCATCAGATGACATGCTTATGATTAAAGGCTGCAACATGATGATTCCCCAAACTTAGTCTAAATTATTTGCAAATGGAAAGAGAAAAAGATATCTGGAAAGAACCTTCATCAGCATTACCAAGTCCCTTTGTTCTTCACATTTTATAAAGACTACATGACTGGACTTCTGCATCAGACTCTCTTCAGCCATTGCAAACTGTTTTGACTTTACTACAGTCAAACAACAATAAAAAGGCATCATTTCATGAAATAAAACCAATTTTCAGCTATTTACCTCCTCTATCTCATATTTTCTTTTTTTTTTTCTGCTACAATACTGGCCATATAAAATACAGGCACACGAAAAAGAAAATTATGAAGATGATTAATAAACTCATGAGTTATTAGTGAGAAAATTTACAATACAGAAGGTTTGGGAACTTCACATTTTCCAAAGGAACTTGAACAAAACTGCTAGCTTTTACTAAATAAGATGGAAGAGAGATTTTTTTTTTTTTTTGCTAGTTGGGCAGGAAAATGAAAACAACTCCCTCCTTCAAGCATGCCTGATTTCACCTCAGAGAGATAAAGGAACAGCCTCCTAAAAACACAACTTTATAAATGTTAACATTGTCACCACAGAGACTGCCTGCAAGTGCAACTCCCAGCAGAGTTGGACAGCATGCTCTGTGGCAGACCCAAATATATCAGGGAGCTTCATTCAGCTCTGGGTGCACCTGCCAAAACAGACAGATAATCTATATGGATGTGAGGCACACTCAGTGCTTTTGGGAATTCACAGAAGGATGTAAAAAAAAAAAAAAAAAAAAAAAAAAAAAAAGCTTAAGTTAGGATTAAATAGTTTGAGGGGTTTTTTAATGGGGTTGGACTTTTCCTAATATAATCTTTAACCTTTATTTACAACACACAGGAATTGTAGCCATTCTGTCTAACAGGTTTTGTCTCTGAGAGGTAACACCTACCTCCTGGTAGGACCACAGAGGACACTCAGTCTAAGGCAGGACTGGTTCCTCTTCAGTTACTGATACAGTGCTGCAAGGTAACCTTAAATTTTCAGAGGACTACTTTATCTCTTGTTTTTGCCACACTTGGCTTTCACTTGATTTCATTACTATTTTCTGATCATCTGTAGGTTCCTCACAGATGCCACAGTCTTGCATATTCCTAATACCGGAACAATCAGACAAAGGTTTTAAAAATGTTAAAAAAAATGGCAAAAAGAAATGTCTAAACATTAAATAAATAAAAGAATATTAAGAACTGAAAAAATATTTTGTGTTTTAGATTTTTTCCCACCTGTCAATAATTTTTATTTATTTCTCCATATATGTTGCTTTTGATTTCAAATGTTTAAAATAAAAGGGTAAACATCCAATAAAGGAAACAGTAAAAAAAAAATACAGTATTGCTGCACAGAACATACGTACTGTCTTTAAATATCCAAGTCCCATAAATTAATAATGCTGGAGGAATAAGCTAAGGTATAAAATAATCTACATAACCAAGTTCTACTGTATTTGCATTCTTACTGGAAAAACAGACTTTCTAATCAGAATGAATTTGACACTCTCATCTAAAAAACATTTATCTTGCCTGCATCTTTCTCTTCAACAGAGAAAAGAATACATTCATATTGGTTTGTGTCGTAGTTCAGCCCCGATCCGGACCAGACTACGCAGTCTCTCTCTCACTCCCCCCACCCTCCGAGAGAATAGGGAGAGATAATTTAAGAAAAGAGAGATAATTTAAGAAAAACAACTCGAGGTTTGAGATAAGGACAGGGAGAAATCCTTACCGTCACGGGCAAAAACAGACTCGACTTGGGGAAAAACTATTCATTTATTACTACAACTAGCAGGATAATGAGACA
>WHYT01015272.1:85369-103854 GCA_009806455.1 Tetrax tetrax | reverse complement strand
TCTGGGCCTCTGCCCTTGCTCAGCTTCGTCACATCTTCTCTTCTCTTTTTTTTTTCTGTTTTCCCCTTCTTAAATACGTTATCGCAGAGGCGCTATCACGGGACATTCTGCTCCCAATCGGCTCGGCCTTGGCCAGCAGTGGGTCCGCCCTAGGCCCGGTCGAGCCCACTGAACAAAGGGGAGCGACTTCTAGCAGTTTCCTGCAGAAGCTACCACCTTAGGCCCCCCTCACTAAGCAAAACCACAACAGTTTGCTTTCCATAATGCACAATATTATTGTGCAATGTGAAACAATCTATTTTTTTTAAGTAACTATTTATGAAGGAAGCTAAATCTGGCATTAAAATTAAAGTGTGCTTTCTGTCTACAGAGGAGACTTCAGAAAAATAAGGCCTTCCCACACAGATTTGTCATGGTCAACCCAGCTCTGGAGATACTATACTTCCAGGATGGTGGTATAAATCTGCTCTCTTTGGCCAGCCTACTGTCAGAATACCAATGGCCACAGGGATTCATGTAATCTCACTATTTAGGAACCTTCCTGAAAAACAAGCCAAACTTTTTTTATTTATTTGTTGTTAATCTGGAGCACTAATAGTTGTTGGATACTAAGAATTGACCTAACTTGGATGGGAAAGACTGATTTAAAGATTAATGCTCTATCTAGCCCCTTTCTGGTTTTGTCTTATTTATGTGAATGTAAGATGTTAATACTTTATTTTAATAAATAAATGTTTTTATTTCATTTGCTATCTGAACCACTCTTTCAAGCTATGTTAAACAAAAGATATTTAAGCAAATGGCTGAGCAGCAGCTAAGCAAAAGAATTCTAATCTAACACAGCATCTCCAATCTGCTTCAGAATAAAATTTGTAATCTTTTTTATTTTAGCAAGCAGAACCAACACTTTATGTGGTAATCCAAATTGGCAGGAAAGCCGAGAACTATTTCTTTTTATTAAGATAAATGGAGCTACAAACGCTTGGTGGTGAAGATGGCAAAAAAAATCTAGAGGAAAACTCACTTCAAAATTATTTTTAAATATGTTTCTGCTAATGTTTTTAGATTTTGTACAAGAATATGTATCTTAATTAAAAGGAGGTTTCCACTGAATAATTATTTAAAGAAATTAACCATAACCTAGAATGGCTAAAGGTGTAATTAGACTTAATGTTTCTTTTTCAAAAAGAATATCTTGCTCCTGTTTAGACTGTGAATCTCTGTCCTCTTGGAGCAGGTACTGTCTGCTGCCCACATATGGGAGGAGTGTCTGGCACTACCACACCAGAAAGCAGCAATATCACTGAAAGCACACTCACTCACTCCCTTGTCTTGTTTTTCCTGAGAAGCCAAGCAAGGTATGTATACCATAACACTTCTACTTACAGCTTAAGAAACAAATCCAAGACCTTCCCAAGAGTGGAGCTATGGTAGACCTATGCAAGCAATTTTCCTGGTGGGAGAAAAGTTATTTTGCTGGTATAACCCATTTGAGTTCCTGAAATAGTTACATGCCGGGAAAGTAACTCCACTTCCAGTACAACTGTTTACAGTAGACTTTCTGCCAAAATGGCGATGTCAGTTGAACTGTGATTTTTCCCACACGTCTAACCAATATAACTATGCTGGCAAGGCTTTCAAGTATAGCCAAGCTTAGCGTGTGAAGCAATTGCAAAGATCATCTTTTTCCATGTCTCCATGTGATATGAGTTTTATGTGAGATGGAAAGGTTATTAAAAATCTGTCAACCCAAATGCCCTGTTTGTCAACTGGAAGAAAACACCACAAAAGATACACAGAACAATAATCAAAGGAAAATGTTGCCACATTTTCATCATACGAAGGAGGATTAAGGGGTGTGCAGTATTTTTTATTTTAATTTTTATTAAAATTAACAGTGTCTTGCTTGCATTAATTACAAGAAACATTTGAGTCAACTGTTCCTGGCTTGGATTAATTTCATGATTCAAATTATCCTGAATTTACAACACATTTGTGTGTGTTTCATATTGGGATAGTTTTAATCTTAGTAAATTACGAGCTACAATCTGTTTCATTTGATTGTATTCCATTACACTTTGTTCTCATATAATAACTACCCTTCAGAATTCAAAAGGCTTGTCATTTAGAGCTGCAGTCAAAAAAAAAGAAAGACTGCCTTCAGCAGAGAGTGTTACAGAGTTGGATTTTCTGATCCTTTTTATTCATGGAGGAAGCACCAGCTAACATGGGGGCCACTCGGATTTACATGTACACCAAACTTGATGGAAAAATCTTCTGAATGTTTTTTTTCTCCTAAGGCATAATGTTGGACATGGAAGATACGGAAGAATTGTGAATTGCTTGATATAAAAGCAAAACAAAACAGTTCTATGCAGCTGTAGTCTGCAATTAATACAGAAAAGTCACAGACTAGCAAAATTTACTAGCAAAATGTATCTATGTGTATGGATCTTTCCTGTGCATAATTCCATTGGCTTCACACACATGCTGCTTCCATGGTTCCCAGTACCATGGTGGTTACAAAACAGTCTCATGACTGTGTTTCATAAGAAAGTCAGGCCTGCTTTTAGCCTAGTTCTTGTATCACTGGAGAAAACCCAGTAGTAAATTAAATCAATTGAAAACTGTCAGAGTAAAATATTACAGTTCTTAAATAAACAAAACCCTAGACATACAAATTTGAGTTTGAAACACCCTTTACACATTCTTTTCTCATTATTTGCTCTGATAAACAAATTGGTTAGGTGCCCAGTAACTCACACAATCAGAACATAATACAACTCATAAGCAAGACCCAAAACTGCCACAGAACCCAAGCCATTTCATGTCCTGAGTTATTTTTATATCTGTAGATTATAATCAAATCTTGATGATAAATACTTCCACAACAGTGATTTTTGTCAAAACTTTTGTGAAGATTCAAATGTTTTTTGGAATCTAGTTCGGCCACTGGATCAAATGATGACACATACTCACCATCTTAATAAAACTTTACCCGTCACATCTAATAATGAATCAGCTTTGATACACACATTTAATGAATTACAAAAATACCTACATCATTTTATTAATTCCTTCCTGTATCATGAAACACTATTTATGACTGTAACTTCAGCATGGACTGGAAACCTATATGTATACTCTTCCCATGAGGCTGAAAAGAGCACCACGAATGATTTCACCACTGTATACTTCTCTCCTGGTAGAACATAAAGCTGGCTCTGAGATTAAAAGGTCAGACTTGATTGCCTGTCTAAATTGATTCAATCAGGACTGTGACAATAACATTTCAACTTCAGATGAAATCATTTGTTTCTGAGTTATATTTATAGGTTTACCTGGATACCAAGAATACAAATACATAATGAGATTAATTTTAAGAAAAGCATACTCCCTTACATAAGCAATCAAAAATCCACTGCAGTAGTCACTCCTATGCACTATCAAAACTGTAAGCTTTAGTGTTTTGTATTCTCATTTTAGAGAAAGGACTTACGACCATTTTCAGTGTATAGAATTAAGCTACGCTATTATGTGGAAACAGTTCCAAGGACCCAGATGACCCCTCTGCAGTCCTAAGAATTTTACAGTACAGTGATATAATGTTCCCCCACAAAATAAAACTCTCTGAAGAGCCTGATAAATGTTTATATTTTCTCTTCCTGTTCAAACAGTATCGTTTCTATACCCTTCAATAAATATTCCAGTTTAAATTTAATGTTTTCATATCCAAGCTGCTAACATTTCTACACTTCTGAAATTCATTCTGTTGTCTGCTGTAACTTCAGAGATGTCACCAGACAACATTGCTGGCTTGACTGATTAAAAATTTAGCTGTTCCTAAAACACCTAAGTAATGCAGTTATAACAGATAAAATCAAAGTTCCTGTTCATGCTTTATTTCATCTTGCGATACAGTATCTTTAATAAATTACACCACACTGCATAGTGCAGACAAAGTCTACATGCTTTTTTTTTTTTTTTCAAACTGACAGCTCCTATTTTATTTATGAGAGTACAAAACTTGCATGGGACTCTTTAATTTTAGACAGAAGGACACTGATGATGTTTGGCTCATCCACATCTTTGCATTTTCTGCCAGGTCAGCAACTGAAGGCCTTGCACTTTTGTATGAAATCTAATAAAATTATGGAAAATGTCAGCAAAGAGAAAATTAATGCATCTTAAATTTATTTTAAAAGATGATACAGGGAAAAAAGAAAATGAGAAAATATATGTAAGAAAAGGGACAGGCTACAAGGAACAAGAAAAAAAAAAGTCTACTGGAGATAAGAAAGTATATTGGGGAAAAAAAATCAAGCAAGTTGCACAGAGAGAAAACATAACCACTTTGAGAACAATCATTTTTCAGCTGCAGCTTTATACAGTCATCTCTAACTGATAGAAAAGTTGATGTCCATAATAGCCTGTGGTATTCCCACCTCAGTCCCTAGAAGACAGTGGTCCTCAACGTTAAAACCACATACAGTTCAGAAAATTGGCCATTCTTGTAAGGGAAGTCAAGAACTTGAGCTGTTTGGGAACTGAACTTCCTCTCACCTCAAGTGTGTGAGTCCTGTTGAGCCCAGGTGAATCAACATGGACTACTTCCAGAGGTTGTCAATTTTTAAAGAACTCAACTTAGGCTTTCAAGCTCTACCTTTTTTCTTTTCCACAAAATGTTTACCATAACTATTCAGAAACTGGATGTATACTAGTAAAGTTATATACTTATTCTGTTTGAAATACAGTAAGCTAAACTAGAAAAGCCAGTTACACTTGTAAAATAGCACTTAAACTGAAAATCACAGTACATTTGAACACAGGAGATATCAAGCTGAGAGCAAAATACATACTGCTGCAAATGGCTGAAAAGCAGTTGAACTTTTTTTTTCTTTTTGTTTTTTTTTTTAAACATCGTTATCAGGAGCTCTGTTGATCCAGTTGGGTATATTTTTCTTCTGCTAATTCTAGTTTATTTCCTATTTCTGCACATATACTTAGGGGTACAGCAGCTTTCATCTCCTACATATATTCAAAAGTAGAACTGCCAGGAACTCCTAGCACTGATTTTTTTTTCCTACAGAAAATGTTTATCCATCAACACCAAAATTCACTATAACACATACTGTCAAAGAACAAGATAAATTTAAAATAAAAATTGAAATCAAAAGTTGCAGTAATTAAAAAGCATTAATTATTTTTAATTTTTTAGAATTAAATGTTTTCATTTTGAAACAAACTTCCATTTTAATTTCCTGCATATTTTATGGCAAAATGTAATGCAAAAAGTAGAAACAAAGTGAAACATTCTTTCAGTAGTTTTAGCTTGTGGAAAATAGTCTTTTGTTTGGGGGCAAGGGGCAGAGGAGAGGAGATGGGTCTTATTTCTGCTGAGACAAAAGAAATTTTGAAATTGCAAGATTCTCACCACATGAAAGGATTCTGTTTCTGTACAACTGCACATTTAGGTGATAAACTGCTGCAGATAAAACACTGAAACATAAATCAACATAGTAGCAAAGCACATTGGAGAGCCTGAGGGAGTACCCACCTTCCAACAGGTTGAATGCTGGGCAAGCGCACAGCCTCCAAACAACCTCCATGCTACAGTGACAGTGCTGTTTGTTTGCAATTCTCTTCTCTGTACCCCACCACGCTTCCCTACCTGCAGTTTAAAGCTATGAAAAAAATGGAGCTCTGTCACATATAAACGGCAGCATTACATTGTACACTTTTCCTCATTGCATGGTAGAAGCACAGCAGGTCAGCAGCATCTGCCTCTGCCATACTAATGGCTTTCACACCATCGTACGCTGAGCCAAGATGCACAACTAAATCACAACTATGCTGGAGCAGGGGTTTGGCTCACACCTCAAGGAACTCCTGATCTTTATTGCACTTTTTTTCCAAAGGTCTGGAGTCACATTCTTATTTCCCATTTGTTCCCTATAAAGTCTCCATTCAAAAATGTATTACTGAAGCATTGTCATGGAAACAGTAAAGGCTAAAACTTTACTTCAAAAACAATCTTGAAGAGTTTTAGGCAATTCTTCTCAGACCATCGTTGCTATGTTTTCATGCAGAGCCATAACAGACGTCACTGGTGATTAAAGAGAATCTCCAAACGTTTTTTTATACAAGATGTATGGTGACTCTTTATACTACAGAAGGGTGAGGAGACTCTTTTGTCTTCCTGCCTCCTTTTGCCCAATTGTCCAATATTCCCGTCAGCTCTTCCTTCCTAACAACTCCTTCGATGGTGCACATAATTTTGCTGCCTTCACCACTCAGTACCAATTTGTAAAACACCACTACCATCAAGCCACTGCTCCTGGCATTGCCTTCCCTATAAAATTATATGGCCAGAATAATCACAGGGCTGGCTCTGCAGTGATTATTCCCTTCTCCTGTTGTTCCACCCAACAACAGAACTGGGAGAGACATTTTATTTATCTACAACTCTGATCATAGGATGATTGGATAAATCTGATTGGAAGGGGCTTGAGGAAGTCTCCAGTCCATCCTCCTGCAGTGTCACCTATGACATCAGAATGGGTTACGTGGGGTTTTATTCAATCACTTTTTTAAAATCTCCAAGGATGGAGGCTGCACAGCCTCTCCAGGCAACCCATTTTTCTGATTGTCCTCATGGTGAAAACACAATTGCATTTGAATATGTTCTTACTGGACGACACAACTTAGGCTAAGCAATCCCTGTAATAAGAATAAGGAATCATAGACACTTCCTCTTTAAATATCATGCAGTTGACCTTACCAAACGAGATGCAGTGCTGCCTAATGGCGAAAACCGTAAAATAGGCTGGTGACTTTTCTAACAGGACTTTCGCTAGCCGGATGACTGACTTTGGACAAGTTACTTCATTTCTCTCTCAGTTTCCTCATTTACACAGTAAGTATAATAAGATTTACTTACCCTGTAGAATCTTTTGATGTCAATTAAAAAAAAAAGTCATAGGAAAACGTACGTTTGATAATGACAGTGATAATATTGATATAAGTATCTATTACTGCTAAAGCAAAATATCTAAATAGACATATCTATGTACATCTACACATGTATATAAATGTGTAGATCCTAGAATAGTTATAATCATCCCTAATAGTAACTGTCTCTGAATTTACCTAATCTAGGTAGACAATATATAAATCCTATAATGTACAATTTTTACAAATATATAGGTATGTATACATATATGAATGCATATACATATAAAAATTTATTATGTTGCATGAGTGTGTGTGTATATATGTATCTTCTAACATAACTTTTATCTTCAAACTGTAATGGTCCTAGGAATAAAGTTGCTTATCCATAAGATGCAAATCAAATTCGTTTACATTCTACATTCTCAGGGAAAAAAAAAAAGTTCTACAATTGCTGTTATTTTTTTTTGTTTGTTTCCATGGCTACTGAAAATACAGAAACTGAGCAGTTTGATCAGAATTCCACAGCACTACTCCACCCTTATAAAGGTGTGTGTTGAACAGATCTTTCACACTTACTCCAAGACCTTTCTAGATAGCTATCATAAAATATTAGACAAACTAAGCCTTTGGAAGGATGAACATATAAAGCTTACGGGAAGTTTTTATTCTATGAGGGGTTAAACAGAGGATGATCTGAAGAAAACATTAGCTCATTTGCAGCCTGTACTGAAAACATTTGCTTCCCTACAACAAGGTTGCAGTAGGAAGTCAAATGAAGCAGCCAAATTATTAAGAGATCGAACAGAGCAGTTGAAACTCTAATTCACCAGCAATACAGAATCACAGGACAAGATGTTATAAAGTCCATGTTAAGTACTGCTCCCTCACTTATAAGCATTGCTTTATAAGGTTACCACTGAAAGTCAGCTTGTACATTCTGGCTCCAAGATCTAGTCAAGTACACAGTACAGTTTTCTTGCCAACTTTGCTACACAGACCTTATTATAGAACAAAAATACCCTACTCATAATCAACAAATACTAGACATGCTGTACCATGCTAATGATGTATGTTCATGCTGAATTTTCCTTAAAAGAGTACACATTGCTTTCAAGCACACATATTTGTATAAAGCTTATAGAATGATCACACTTTTAACTGTTAATTTACACATGAAATTGGATGCCTTTTCCCCAAGAAAGACAAGGAGTATTTTCTGGTGTGTAACGGGAATGATGGGGAAAATTTAATAAGTACAGATAATTTACCTATTAGTGTAGACTTAACACTATACACACACACACACACATATATATAAAAGGATGTGCTTATTGACTGAAATTCAAATTTTTCTTAAAGGTTATGGCTTCATCATGACAGGGACAGTTTCCCCATTATCCATGCCACCATTTCTCAGCACTGAAGGAAAAGAAAAAAAGCACTACCCATTGAATTTCTCTTCTGCTCTCCCAAACCTGCATGCTTCTCAAGTGGATGGATTTACAGAAAGAGAAGTGGCCACAGGCGGCAGAACCACTGTCAGCTAAGAGAAAAGGGATTGCTGCCCACTTCTAGACCTGCTCAAGCAGGGGGTCTGCGGCTAGCATTGACTCACCTTGGGGAAGGTGTGGGAGAAAAGCACGATAAAAGCACAGAGTACAGCAGAGTATAAAGTGTGGAGAAGGGTCTAAAAGTAGTGTCATAGGTTTCATAATAGTGAGCTGAGTGACAGAACCTAAAAAGCTTGTTATTTGGTTCTGAGTGTTTATAACACGACACTACCAGTCAGGTAGGAAAGCACATAACACTAATGTATGTAGGATGAGACACTTGGATTGAGCCAGTGGAATAACCAAAATGTCAGACAGAACCTCTCATTATGAGAATATGTTCACAAGACAAATAGGAAATAGAGCCTGACATTTCCAAAGTGAAGGTGGACACCTAATTAAAAATATTTTCATTGCTGTGACCTCTTAGCACCCACATTGTTCCTAATATCAGTGGGAGCAGCAGGTACTGAGAAATTCAAGCCATTTTTATCAAGGTGTTTAAAAAGTCGGTTAACACTGGCTTTCATAGGAATTGATCTGTTTGATTAAGTAGACAGATTTTGGACAAGTGAGAAAGTTTTGATGAATGCTTACCGAAAGGAACGTGGGGCCAAAGAGGAGTTTAAGGGAAGTTACGAGAGAAACTCAGAAGGGGAGAGGAAGGACACCGGGCCCCAGCCAAGCCCTAGTTACTGCTTTTAACATGTGCCTGGAACTGTATATATGTGAGTATAAGAGGGAAATGAGCCAGAACAAATAAAATTGCAAAGCAAATGCTAAACATGTTTTTCTTCTCCACCTCATGGGAGAATAAATATTTTATCCTGCTACAGTTCTATTATTTATCTTCTTCATACCACATCCAATTGGGAAGTGAAACTGTTAAGACTTAATGTCAAGGTTTAAGGGAACTGTTTCATTTTGAGTTCAAATGCTTCAGTTTGGCAGTAGAACATCTGCTTCAAATGTTTCAAAGGCTCTTGACATTTACTACACTATGCCCAAAAAAATTCAAGCAACTGAAAGCATCACTGTGTACATTGTAAAACTGAACATTCTTTGCGGTGTGTCCCTTGTACACTGTATGTCATCCCTGTGCAGAAAATAATGTGCCGTTCTGCAATAAGAATTTTATTTCAACAATGTAGTAATAACACACTTTTTATTACAACGATAAAAATATCACTCATTTCTTAGTATAAATAATGATGACGGGTTATACAAAAGAGAGAGAAGAAAAATAGGAAAAAATGAAAAAGAGGTTTACAAGAACCACAATCTGCTCTGCAGTATCACCCTACAGCACTTTCTTTGTGTGTCACTATTTGACTGATGTTCAGAGTTGTAGTTTTTTCTCAGTGAACACCAATTTGAAAAAGGATTAAAAATAATGTATTTTCATACATCTTACGGGTGTTTCTGAGATTACAAAACAAATCAAAAGAATGGAATTTTCTCATTGTATTAAGTTTTTTTTTCTTTGCTTGCAAATGACCTTAGAACTCATAAATTTAAAAACTGCAGAAATACATTTTAATTGAATCTTTTATATAGTAAAAAGCAGACAAAGACTTTTAGCATCAAAAGAAGGCAATATCTGCTTCAAGACCAAATCTACTGAATGCGCTTACACTAAGTAATGAAAACCATAATGTGAAAATTCTTGTCTTCAAAGGATAACAAAAACAAATCACAAGTCAAAATGGTAACTCCCACCAATCCCTTCATTAACGTGACAAAATCAGTAAAAGAACAAAATCCTCTAACTTACATGTCCCACATACACTGGGTGGGTCAATACTAGGTATGTAATTTATTTCATGCTATGAATGCACAGAGTAAGGTTGAACAGCACCTGTGGGCTCCTCGGTGGTCCCAATAACTCTCTCATCTACATTCGACAGGGACTACACAAAACAGCAAAATACTTACTTGCTACTTATCCATCAACCCCACATGAAAAGTTCTCAATTCAAAGTCCACATCAAGAAATAATGTAAAAAAAAATTCTGGGCTATTCATCATTTGTAGACAGATCTTTCTTAAAATCACAGCAAGAAGGAAAATATACATATGTGAATACAGTCTTTGGACTTCAGTCAATACAGCGTGTCCTTTGTGGATCTTAAGACCAATCAATGGAAGACATGAAGTGCTACAAAGATCTTATCTTAAAAGCAGGCATCTCCTCCCTGACAGGATGGCAGCAGGCCATTTTAAGGGTACAGATTGAGAAAGGGTGTCCGAGGAGAATGCTTCCAATACCTAGAGAATTGTGACCCATCTTTAACCGTCATGGCACTGATATATTATGACTGGAGTAAGAGCTGCTGCAAAGGACTGTAAAACTGGCATACCTGGCCCAGGCTTTAGCTTTTGAGGAAGAAAAATTAGCCAAAAAGGGCTATGTATAGAAAGTTCAAATCAATACTAATTTGGGACTCACATTATGCAACCAAATAAAACGGGGTATTTTTCATACACTCGGGCAAATGTCAGAGCAGGGAAAAGAGATGCTGACCAGGATGTGAATGAAGCCAAGTCACTCTTCCAGAGAACTCTCCAAAAAATGACTTCGTAAGAAGGATTCCAGTTTTCAAACACATATGTTACCAAAAGAGGCTCAAAAAATGAGTTAAATTTGTTGATCTAAAGGAAGCTCTTTGGGCAAGTATCCTACCAGTGTACTCAAAGTATTACAGTATGACAAATACACCTTTGCGTCTTTCAGTGTTCATACACATGGGCAATTTGGATTCTGCTGCCTATATACAAGTGCTGTGAGATGCAGACATGATATCTGGAGTGGCACAGGGGCCATGAGTTACTGACACTGGAGAGACTGTGTGCCACAAAGGCTGGATGTATACTGCAGCTACTGTTTGCCCTAATCCCACCAAGGACTCAGAAAGCAACACGCCACCTTCCCTGTTTTTTTTGTCACAAAAGATACCTTGCACACCACTCCACAAAAAATTGAGTATGAGATGTACAATGGCAGATTCTAATCAAGTGTTACATAATAAAGATAAATACAGGGTACTAATGGCCGTTTATGGCTCCGCAGCACAGAATGAACTACAGAAATGCATTTGCATTCAACTTCAGAGACAGAGTTCAGCTACCAATACTACCAGCATAAAAAAAAAAAAAAAATAAAAGAGTAATCTAAAATAACCTTATTTGCAATAATAATTTTTTAAGTTTGGAAACGTCAAGTTTAAGCAAAATTCACAATAACTCTTTTCACTCATTACTCAAGTTGCCCTTTTGGGAACATGCCAACCTGTTAAACCCCAGATACCATATCTAAATAAGATGGGACATTTTTCATATACTTAACCAAATGACACAGTGAAAGAAAGAGATGTTGACCAGGTTGTGAATTATGCTGAGTCATCCTTCCAGAGAACTCTCCAAGCACCACTTTGTAAGTCTAATTACTTCAACAACTCCAACATAAACTACGTTTCTTTGAAATAAGAATCTCAACAACCTATCATAAGATCAGATCAACTTTCTGCAAGAGATGACTATACATCAGCTAAGAAGAAAGATACAGAAATAAAACGAGAGCAGCTTACCACAAGTATTTCTTGGGAGCAAGCAGGTGTCTTACAGTTACCACAGCAGAAATGTCAATCTCCACTCATTCAGGCCTAATTTTTTTCTGTCCTTCCTGTAACTAAAGAACTATAACTAGGATAAAAGAAAGATACTGCAATTACAGAACAAACTGGAGATTAACTACAGAGAACCTGAGCTAGTTTTCAGCACAAGTACTGACTCTAGTCTAGCTGCCACTACATGAACATTTCCTAGTGCTACAGCGATACCAACAACTGCAGTAACTTGTCTTAACATCTGAAAATCATAAACTCTTAAATCCTATAGGCTGAAATCTCTTTGTCCTTAGAAAAAAGGGTTATTTCTTTGTTGATAAGCATCATTTAACTTTATAAACATATTTCTTTCATATTTCTTTTTATTGATATTGGAACATTTCAGGTGAATCTGATCTTAGATCTTTACTGAATTCTGATGCATTTTACCTGTCTTAACAAGATAATAAGTATGACTCTCAACCCATTATCTGCACTTAAAAAAGCACTTAAATACATTCTTAGATCTATTTCTGTTCTCTGCAATGCTTAAATCAACATAGGTCCCTTCCAGGTGAAAATATTCTATTTTAAGTCTCATTGTCTCCAGTAAGAATGTACATGAATCAAATTAAGTACATCCTTCAATTTATCTGAATCTTTTCTACATTGGGGTTGAAACGCTACCACTTTCAAACAGTACTTGACTGCAAGAATATCTTCCTTTATATCTTGACACCATCAGATTTTCTAATGGCTTTATGTACTGAGTGCAGGGAAAACATACACACAGGCCTTCTGTCCTTTACATGTCAAGTGATTTAGGAAAAGAGGTCAGAAATAATCTTCTCTGTCCATAAACTTAAATAAACCAGATAATTTTTTCAGCTACTCATTTTTAGAATTACAGTGGCCAAACAGGAAATAGAGGCATCCAAAAACAATTCTTGTTTAACTCTTGAGAACGCACTCTCACTAAGAGTTACATGTCTGTCAGTCTTACACTTAATTTTTGGTACACCAAGCAAACATGCACATGGATAATCTTACCTACATGTTAATACTTCCCAATATTAAGGCAGTATAACACAAGTGTTAGTGTAAAGACATGAATATTTCCATAACTGATGCATGCACACTCTGGGACTGACAACACCAATCAGACATCCAGAAAAGAGGTAAAGGACTTTCAGAAAAGTTTGTACTACTTTGGACCAAGTCAGTCTGGCTTAAGGACCAAGCAGTATTTAAACAATCCAACATCAAAGCACTTTTTTTAAAACACTGTTATCAGACAAAGACATTTGACTTCAAAATTAATTTTAAATTAAAAATGCTATAAATTATTAATAAAAAAATTAGAAATTGTATGTTTTTCAATTAACTTTTGATAGATATTAGCTCCACGCAAGATTCATTTTTTATTAACCAAACACACAAACAGATACTGTCTTATGAAAAACTCTGTTATCACTGCCTTGAAGGCCTTCAATAACCTTACTTCAAAACTAATTTTTCAGAAGTCTGTAATTCAGCAATTAAAAAAATACACTCCAGGCTGAAACCTCACATTCAGAAGTTTTTGTCCACAAGAATTCTTTCGGGTTAGTTTTGTTTAAACTAGAGTATTTTCAAGCTATAAAATTGCCAAAAAAAAAAAGCTCTATGGTTTTACTTTTTAGAAAAATGTTCTTGTTACTGAAAAATAGCTTTGTATTTCACAACTCTATTTGATTTTTAAGTGAATTAATATAACTAAATTTAATGTGATATTTTATGTTAATTTACCCCTCAAGCACTCTCAGCAAAATGAAACCAGGCTATACAAGTCAATGACAAATGCTGTCTGAAGTCTTAGATTAAGAAACTAATACTGTTAAACATGTATACTTACCACTCTTTTATAAAGATGTCCAATATTGTTGTGTATAGATACATTATTCCATTTCTTTTCTTCACCTCAGCAGTCTCCTCCATTTTCTTTCTCCAATTTCAATGAACAGTGGCTATTCCTGCCCTGACATCACTTACATGTACCCGTCAGTCATACTGTATGTGGTCAATCAACAAGTCCACCATGGAAATTCATATTGTCCAAAACCATTATGTTATCTTACTCTGAGGATCAAATGAACTCTTTATGACTTGGAGCCCCAGCTCCAATTAGACAGAGAATTTTCTACAACTCTTACAGAATATGTAATACAAGAATCACATCTGAAGTTACAAAAGTCATTATTCTGTACTTGACAAACAGGTCTGACTAAGCAGCCCAGGTTTATGTGCAGAATGTTTCAGCTGGCACATGCTAGAATGCTTTAATGCATTAGCCAATGAGTCACCTCATTTTGCCAGTCAAAAAGAAAATTAATATGTACTCCACATCACACAGAAACAATCCTTTCCTTCAGAAATCTGTATGGTTGGGAATCTATCAATACTGCTTAACTTCAGCTGCTCTTTTTACTTTTGCTTATGTAGTTAATAAAACTTGAGGAAGCACCTGTTTTCAAAGGGATCTATCTAACATACTGTTTTTTTTATTCCTGGCATTAAAAGAAAAGCTTGACTAATAGTGGCAATTTCATAGCCCCAGAAGAATTTCAGCTTTCTTCCCATTGGGATATACATTATAATTCAGAACCATTTAAATTACTACTTGCAAGAACAACTGAAGGTTAAAAAACAATAGTCACATAGCAAAACCATAAATTATTCAAGAGGCCTTTCATGTATTGAAGGAATTCTTATTCTGTGTACTGAAGGTTTGTTCTTACGATTATACAGAAAAGGGCGACAAAGCTGGTGAAGGGTCTGGACAGCAAGTCTTATGAGGAGTGGCTGAGAGAACTGGGATTGTTTAATCTGGAGAAAAGGAGGCTGAGGGGAGACCTTATCACTCTCTACATGAACGCTACAAGGCAAAGGAACTTTCCAGCAGATTTTCTCTATGTGGAACTCTGGTTTATACATCACTATAAATAGCCAACAATATGGATTTACCAGTATCCTTCAAAGGGCAACTTGCAAGCCTCATTTCAGTTCCTTTAACAAGTCAGTGTTGGTCTTGCAGAGTATCTCTCAGTATCTTAAATGAGTGGTATAACAGCATATAATACATAACTATCACTCTATTAATTTTTTCTCAAGACATCTTCAATCAGAGAGATAGCAACACTTCATCTGAAATGGAGCAGGGTATTAGATAAGGTAGGGCAAGGGAAAAATAAATTTTCCTGGTTTAAAAGTCTCATCTATACATGCAATCAGCAGCTTCACGGCTATTTTATAATCACATACCTGCTGAAAGATTCTAATAGGCTACATATTAAGCTTTCACTAACCATCTCTTAATTGTGTCCTACTATGTCAACGGGATAATAAAATAATTTCCAATCAGGCAGTTATTTCAATTTGTCCTAGTTATGCATAGACTTCTGAGAAAATATTTTGGCTAAACCTAAAAATAGCGTAAATATCTTAAGTCTGTTGTAATCAATAAAATTGATTATGTCTTTTGTTTGTTCATTTTTTATTTCTCACAAAAAACACAGCTGCTTAATTATATGTCCATTGTGCAGCTCTACAGCATTCTGTCCAGTTATTTTTTGGCAGTACAAAAGTCAGCAAGATGTCATAAGTGAAAAGAACTGATGTAATAAGAGTTACCATACATACTTTATCTAGATCAGATATGTAAACCTCATCTCTTTTCCATTCATTTGCTCCTTCCTGTACACCTGGGTCACATTCCCTTCATTAACAGAAAAAAAAACCTAGCTATATGTTCCCATTACCCAATAAACAGAACTAGAAGTGCCAAATTCTTCACTTTGATGAGCTCATCAGAGATCAGCTGACAAACTGGATATACTCACCTCCACTTACAGATATTTCTTGCTTTCTACTTGTCTTTTTTAGCATAACAAAAATCCTTTTCACATGGCCAATTTTCATTAACCTTTTTAAAGTCTACTCTGTGTATCTTTTTTTGATTCTTCTATGACGAGTTCTCAAAAGCAGTGGACAGAACTTAACTCCTTCATTTTTCTGGTTTTTATAAATACCCAGATTTTTGCAGGATGTCATAGAAACCTGGCAAATCCCAGCAATGTAGTTTTCCATTTTAAAACTTATCTATAAGAAATCACACACTTAGTCAAGTGCCTGAAAAGGTATTTTAGTCTGAAGGGAGGAGGAAAGGGAACTGATTTGTAAGTTCAGGTGCTAGAATCCCATGACAAAAAATAACTTTCCTAGCACTAGCCTGCAATGCAGTTCCTTAGGTACCAAAACAAATATAACTTAAATGATTACTTCTGATATACTCTAGTAATACCAGCTACTTGACTGCAATCTTATTGAGGAAAAAGTCAGAATGTACTGAAAGAAGAAACAGAAGAATAAGGCAAATTTGAATGAATGAAAAAGGGGCTAATCACCTTTATTTTGACTACACATAGGAGTAATACTTCTATTTGTAGGACAAGAGGTGCTTCTGCTTAAACAGTTCAGCATCAACAATTATGACAGCAGTTTAATTTAGTTTCATTCTTCATCAGTTCTTTTATTTTGATATAAACTAACTTGACTGAGCAAAAACACATCCTTCTTGCGCATTAGGACAAAAACCTACGTTTTCAAGATACATAAATGTCCCTACTGCAAACCCTTGCCTAAAATGATATTCCACTTTTAAATCACAAGTAATCTGAGCTAGCAATTCTTAGCTATCCTCCGCTGCATGTTCCTGTATTTCTTTCTGGTCAACACTTACTCTTCAGAACACTATCACATTGCACCTCCAAATTAAATCTATATCACACTGATTGTTAAGCCTTCACATAGAAGGCTTGAAGGAGAGACCGAGGCAGAACTATCTAATGCAATGCATCCTTAAAATGCAAAATCTCTTACAAGCACACATGGCTAAGAAAGCTCTTCAGATTAAAAATCTGTATGTCTCTTGATGCAAACTGGTCATGGTATATACCATGCCTGTAAATCAAATTAGCACATATAACAAACAACAGTTGGCAGGAAATGTACAGTACCCCTGCCCCTGGGCTGCTGTCCTATAAAATAAAACAATGATTTATACACATTTAACCTACATGAGAGCAGTCATAACAGCCATCCACAGGTTCAATCCACTTTTTCAAAATGTTTGCTCTTTGGGTATAGAATAAGCATTGTCCATAGAAAATGAACACAAAACTATACATTTACTAAGCCTTGAAATTTTATTAAGGAACAGAAAATACACCCACTAAAAACTATTATTTAAAAAACAGAGCAATCAAAGAATATCTACAGTGTAGGTTACACTTGCTTGTTCTGTCTCCACCATTCTATTAAAACAGTCACTATTGCCTTGATTCACTAAGTTACTTAAGCACATATCTAATTTTAAGAACATGAATAATCCCCTGAAGTGAAATGACTACTCACTCAATTAAAGTTAGGCATATGCTTAAGTACCTTGATGAATTGAAGCCTGTAATTGTCTGCAGTTGTTTCTGCCAATTTTGCTGCAAGTAAAAAAAAAAAAAAAAACCAGACTTTTGCCAGCAAAAATGTGATACCATAATGCTTTTATCACTGCAGAAATTAATTTTATTTGCACTTTTTTTCCTTCGACTTTGTTTTTCCACCTGTAGTTCTAGGCTACAAGTTCATCAAAGTAGATACAATAATGAAAATTACATTTAAAATGTAAAATAAATGGGAGAGTTTGATTTCTCTCCCATTGCTGAAGTATGAAGTGTAAAACTTGGAAAAGACATAGAAGACTTGCTACTTCAAGTAGCTGAAACTGCATTTACTGGGCAGATTCATAAATTGAAAGAGCACAATGATGGGTGGAATGAATACAAAAAGAAGTTTCACCTCAGTAGAGTTTTCCAAGCTAGGAAGCTCTGCAGTGCTTGCAAGAATTAGGGTCCTAGGCTTACTGCAGCACCATGTGAAGTCTACACAAAGATTTACATCAAATTTTGAGAGGTGGATTGAACTGTTGCTTCTCACAAATCATCAGCTTCGCCTTGTTTGGAAGAAACCACATACTTGGCAATACCTGATAAAGGTTGTTATTTTTTAATGGTTCCTAAAAAATAGAAAAAGAAATAAAAGAGAAGAAGGAGGAATATAAAAGAGAAATCTATTTATAAACAGAATGAAATCCTTGTAAAGTATGTTCCTTAGATCTATTAAGACCTTTATAAACATACTATTAAAAACACAGCAACTCTAAACAATTTATAACATCACAATTCACAGCCTTCCTGCGCCTGATCTAAGGCTAAGGCAGAAAACGGCTGCTGTTATATGGCTATGACTTAGATAATTTCCACAAGAAAGACAATTATCAGTGGCC
>WHYT01015272.1:24776-80009 GCA_009806455.1 Tetrax tetrax | reverse complement strand
GGGCCCAGTCGGCCGCCTGGCGAGAGGCCAGAGGGTGAGGCCTGCAAGGCCCCGGAGGCCTGCGCCTCCCCCTCTGGGCCTCTGCCCTTGCTCAGCTTCGTCACATCTTCTCTTCTTTTTTTTTCTTCTGTTTTCCCTTTCTTAAATACGTTATCGCAGAGGCGCTATCACGGGACATTCTGCTCCCAATCGGCTCAGCCTTGGCCAGCAGTGGGTCCGCCCTAGGCCCGGTCGAGTCCACTAAACAAAGGGGAGCGACTTCTAGCAATTTCCTACAGAAGCTACCACCTTAGGCCCCCCTCACTAAGCAAAACCACAACAGCTACATTAAAAGGAGCGTGGCCAGCCGGTTGACGTACCCCACCTGAAGTACTGCCTCCCGTTCTGGAGCCCCCAACATAAGAAGGACATGGACCTGTTGGAGAAAGTCCAGAGGAGGGCCACAAAGAGGATCATAGGGCTGGAGGATTTCTCCTATGAGGACAGGCTGAGAGAGTTGGGGCTGTTCAGCCCAGACAAAAGAAGGCTCCAGGGAGACCTTATAGAGATCTTCCAATACCTAAAGGGGGCCTACAGGAAAGACGGGGAGATACTCTTCAGTAGGGTCTGTTGTGACAGGAGGAGGGGTAATGGTTTTGAAATAGAGAGAGGCAGATTCAGATTAGACATTAGGAAAAACTTTTTTACAATGACGATTGTAGAAGACTGAAACAGGTTGCCCAGAGAAGCAGTTGATGCCCCATTCCTGGAAACATTCAAGGCCAGGTTGGACGGGACTCTGAGCAACCTGATCTGGTTGGAGATGTCCCTGCTTCTTACAGGAGGTTGGACTAGATGACCTTTAAAGATCCCTTCCAACCCTAACTATTCTATGAGTCTATGACCAGGTGACCTGCCTAGTGGATGACAGAAAGGCTGTGGATGTTATCTACCTGAACTTTAGCAAAGCCTTTGGTACTTTCTCTCACAGTATTCTCCTAGAGAAGCTGGTGGCTCATAGCTTGGACAGGTGTACTCTGCGATGGGTTAAAAACTGGCTGGACAGCTGAGGCCAGAGAGTTGTGCTGAATGGAGTTAAATCCAGTTGGCAGCCAGTCACAAGCAGTGTTCCCCAGGGCTCAGTTTTTGGGGCCAGTCTTGTTTAACATTTTCATCACTGATCTAGATGAGGGGATTGAGTGCTCCCGCAGTAAGCTTGCAGATGACACCAAATTGGGTGGGAGTGTCGATCTGCTCGAGGGTAGGAAGGCTTTGCAGAGGGATCTGGACAGGCTGGATCAATGGGCTGAGGTCAATTGTATGCGGTTCACCAAGGCCAAGTGCCAAGTTCTGCACTTTGGTCACAACCACCCCATACAATGCTACAGGCTTGGGGAAGAGTGGCTGAAAAGCTGCCTGGTGGAAAAGGACCTGGGGGCGCTGGCTGACAACCAGCTGAACATGAGCCAGCAGCATGCCAGAATACAACAGCATCCTGGCTTGTATCAGGAACAGTGTGGCCAGCTGGAGTAGGGAAGTGATCGTGTCCCTGTACTCCGCACTGGAGAGGCCACACCTCAAATACTGTGTGCAGTTTTCAGCCCCTCAGTACAAGAAGGGTGCTGAATTGGTGGAGTGCATCCAGAGAAGGGCAAAGCTGGTGAAGGGTCTGGACAACAAGTCTTATGACAAGCAGCTGAGGGAACTGGGATTCTTTAGTCTAGAAACAAGGAAACTGATGGGAGACCCCATCACTCTCTACAACTACCTGAAAGGAGGTTGTAGGGAGGCGGTGTTGGTCTCTTCTCCCAAGTAACTAGAGGTAGGACAAGAGGAGGGGAGGGGAGATTTAGATTGGATATTAGGAAAAATTTCTTTACTGAGAGAGTGATCAGGCACTGGAACAGGCTGCCCAAGGAAGTGGTGGAGTCACCACCCCTGGTGCCCTGGAGGTGTTCAAAGAATGAGTAGATGTGGGTCCAGGATATGGTTTAGTAGGCATGGCGGTGTTAGGTTGACAGTTGGACTTCATTGATGACTTTGGAGGTCTCTTCCAACCTTAAGAGTCTATGATTCTACGAACATCCACAATCTCCAAGCGTAGCCCATCTGCCTAATGTTTACAATAAGTACTGTGTTACCACAAACATTGCTTGTTATTTAGATTATATTTAGATTAAAATAATACCTACTAACTCTTATGCACTACCCAAACATAGTGAATTCATTAGCAAAGGCACAGTAGCACATCGATGTGGCAATATATAGATGAAACAGAAAAAGCTCTGTGGAGAGCATAATTCTGAAAACTCAGTGTTTTTAAGTGTCATGACCTGTTAAGATTTTTTAGAATCTTTGTGGAAGAGTCTGAGGAAGCTGGACACTAGCAGCTTGGGGACAGAAGTGAGACATTAGAGCTTAGAAATGTGCACACAATGACTGGATTGAAAAAAAAAAAAACAAAAACAAATAAAATCAAGCAAATTATATGTCAGCACTTACCTCTCAGAAAGACATACACACATATCCCTGCAAAACAATCAGAGAATGGGTAGCAGCCAATATTGACTTGCAAAGTACAAATACATTGATTTAGATGTCTGTCTTTGCTCACCAAACTACAGTGAAGGGCCATACCAACTTAAATAAGGTCATATGAGAAACAGTTACCAAGTGGTTGGATATCACCCAAAGAGTTATGAACAATGTGTCAGCATAAAAGAATACTATTAACTGTTCATGGATCATTCGAATACCCTCATTAATAACCCAGATATTGAAAGAAGAAAGTATGTACATCAAACTTGAAGATACCATAAAACCAGAAGGCACTGCAAATACTGGACAGACTGGATAGAACTGAAAACGTTTGCAAATAACCGGGACACAAAATCTGAAAGCAAGAGGGTGAAATTCAACACAGAAAATCAACTCAGAGGTTCTAGAATTAGGCATGAGTAATTCGCTCACATGAACAATTAACATACAAGAGAAAAGAATCAAGAATTTACATGTTTCACAAACTGAATATGAATTAAACAAAGGCTCCTTTGCAACAGCAGAGCAACATTAAAGTGGCATTTCAGAATCCACAAGATCCATGAAGTAATTTGCTGTTGCACTTCAAGATGATTAAAATGGAGCTGGAGTAATGTACTGCATTTGGTTCTGGACGCCACAAAAACCATGTGTTCCCAAAAGAAAGCACAGAGAATAGCAGTAAGATCTGGAAAGTGTGATCTCAGGGGAAAGACTAAGCAAACTGGGAATGTTTGGCCTAGAGAAGGCTGAGAATCACCAGTCCATAAGGTCATAAAAGACTACTGAAAAGAGCAAGAAGTCTGGTTTCTCTATTAGGAACCAGAAATAACACAGCTATTTTACAGGTAAACGTAGAGCTACATTTCTGAGTTTCAGTCCAATCTCTTGATCACAAGTCATTTATATTATCTTTTTAAATCTGACAAAGGCTTATACGATGAATGTTTAAAAAAAGCTCATGCACAGGAAACCACTATAAAAATCACCAATATTCTCAGTTGCTTTCAGCACCTGGTACTTGAGAAAAGAAACTATTTAACTGTTTTCTCCTTGTCATTATTACTCAAAATTGTTAAATGGCAGGAAATAAAATTACTTAAGAATCTCTGAGGAGTTTGAAAAGGTAACAGTGAAAAGATAGCATAATTACGCATGAGTGCTAAGACTTATCATTAATAACATTCTCTTAAATGAGCTACCTGATCAGATTCTTAATACATGGAAATCTCTTCCTGCCCAAGGCCTCCCTCCTCATTTGTGGATTAAATACATCAGTAAACACTGTATGTATTAAACAAATGTCAGATTTTTTTTTTGTGATTATGACAGTTATATGATGGCCATTTTTACTTCTCATTTATCCTCCAACTTTGACAAACTGGTAAATGTAAACTGAGTATGTAAAAATGGGTGACATCAGGAAAATCAAGTGAAATCCTAGAATTACTTAAAAACATTCACTCCTATATTTAAAACTCTCAAATAAAATAAAATATTGTAAGCTTGTACACAAAAGAGGAAGAAATTATTTGTGGTTTTGTGGAAGCACTAAAATAAGACTCAGGGTCTATTGTTCTAAGCCTCAAGCTAAATTAAAATGCAATCTCTTTCCCAATGAGCTAAGTTAATAACTTATGTGTACTACAAAAGGCTTTGTTGCATTGTTACAACTGTTATTCATGGTCAAAAGTCTCTAGACACTATCATAACTACACATGCCAAGGATAAATTTGACAAGGTCAAAAAATTGTCTCTGTTTAGAAGAGACATTATCATACAGACTAACATTGGTATTTATAATATTTTATATTCCTTGTCTTTATGTTAGGTTTTAAATATGTTACATAGACTCAGCTAATGCTTCTCTACTTGAACTCACATCAGCTTCCTATTTGTTTATTATTATGGCCATTCCACATGACAATGGATTGTTCCAATGAAGAATCACAACTGATATTAACTGACTGCATATCAGCTGGACAGCAAATTAAAGGTTAACCTTGTGTCTATTTTTTACTTTTATCTAGCAAGGAATAGCCTATCTACTAAGATAATATAACTTGTACTCTTTACCCTGGCAGCTTTCTAATATGTAAAGTATATAAAATACAAAATACAAAATATGGAATGTAAGTTGGGTCTTCCATATCCTTACAAGACACCTTTTTGGAATCTCAGACTTCATCTACCTAGAAACACCCAGGAAATTAAAGATGACTAATGATGTAAAACTAATGTGCAAATGTGCAAAAGTTTGAAGAGCTCATTAAACCCACACATGGACATGCTCATTCAAAAGGAGCTACAAGATATGGTTTAGTAGCTTTGGCAGCAATGGCAGTGGGAAGACGGTTAGGCTAGATGATCTTATAGGTCCATCCAACCATGTGATTCTATGAATTCTATAAATTCTATGAAAATTTGAGTGCCTTAAACTTACTGTAGCTGACATAAACCAAGATCACAGTCAGGCAAGTGCTGCTGCTACCTCAGGCTCAAAAGTCACTCCAGCATTCAGTCACCTCACCTCTGCAGGTTTCCCTGGATTAGGGATCATTCTGTAAAATGATCCATGGTGAAACAAAACAAAAATAATGGAACACAGACAAAGAAACCCCAAGAACCTTTTAATAGTAAATCAAACAGAACTTGTAACTGGTAACTAATTAGTAAAGTTTACGTGCTGTTCTCCTATCCTGGCAGCTGAACACCTGAGAAGGAGGTACAGCCATGTGGTGCTGTTAAAACAGAAAGCAAACTATTCTCAGGCGTCTTAACAGCATGTGAAAGCTCTTCATGTTACTCAGAAACATGAAGAACTCACCTAAGTCACTTGCCAGATCTAGACACACCACTTGAAGAGGTGAACAAAGTGGAAATCATGCCAGAGAGAAAAAAAAAACAAAAAATACAGGAGGTTTAAGAAATATAACCGTGGGGAAAACATGAATGAGCTGCCCTCACACAAACCAAGAAAGAGAACACTGTAGATGAGCTCTACATATATTTTATATATGTAAAAACTTGCTATAGACAACATGGTGATCTACTGCCATAACGTATCACTATAGACCCAAAAACCTTTCTCTAAATCCAGGCTCTATCTTCTGTGTTGAAAATGGAATTATTTCTTTTCTCCTCTCGGTGAGCATGGAGAACTACTTGGCAAGACATAACAAGTATTTCAAAACTTCTGGTAAAGAGAAATTGCGACAAACATTCGTCAAAAGTATCCTAGATATAAGTGAACAAAAGTGAGGGTGTAGACAAGATAAAACTGGTTGCGATTCTCTTGGGGATATAGATAGAAAATCAATTTCTCTCGCTTAATTCATATTAAAAGAGTAATCTCTAGTCAGTGAATATTGTGTGTTTTAAGTGATGGTCAAGTAGTACGGTTTTGTCAAAACAGAGAACTACCTTTAAAAAATTTATCTCTCACCTTCACCCTTACCACTCAATCCAACTGAATACAAGTATTGTAGCAAAAGTCCTGCTTATCTTAAAAAATAAGCAAATCAAAACAACTTTGTTAATAATAGAGGTTTAGTAATAGACACAGCTTTAGATTACAATTTCTCAGTCTTTTTACCATCAAGTCTTATTAGTGAGAGTACTGGCAATAATACCTGTTTAAGCATCATGCAACATTACATCTGAATGTAGCAAAGGGCATGAGAAACAATATTAAAAAGCACTGTAATTTAAAGCTTATTTTTGTAAGTAGATTTAGCATTTAAAACTTCAGTGCTTACTAAGACAATGCGACTGAGACTTCTTGAGTGCATATACCACTTCTGAAAACAGTAAAGTTCTCTCAAAAATGCTACCCTTCTAATTAAATTCCCAGAAGCTGCCTGCATAGCAGAGGACCATAGCTGTTATTCCAGTGGAGCTAACCTTATTGTAGCTGTAATGCACTATTTTTAGAGGAAACAATATAGTCCCTGACAAATTTATAAGTATACATCAGTACTTGGAAATTAAATTAATGACCAAATTTGCATGACATGTCAGCTCACTGTGAAAAGAAAGGCTCATCCTGCAAAGCAGCAATCAGGTTCTACACTAAATTGAGTAGTGCCAAACAAGCTTCATAAACTCCACAATGATTCACAGATTGACCCACGCCATGAACATCCTCCTAGGATTTCGTAAGCTCTCCAATAAAAAAAAATTATAATAGATGTGATTTATACAGCAATTCAGTTCATTACACTAGCTCTGGATAGTCATGTTTCAGAGTTTCATGGTGACAAAGCACAGACCTCAAACAGATGCGTTAAATGCAAGCAGAAATGCAATTCTCAGGATGAGAGAAGGAAGAATGCTGCAATGAGATGTGGGGAACAAGCATTTTTCTAGGGAAGCAAATGCTATGTGTCCTTTACATTCTTGAGGACAGTATGCAAAAGAGTGAAATAATTTTGAACACCATTATGTTTCCGATGGCAGATGGTTCCCTTTTGGCTGAACAGTGGTAAAGGTTCTTAATCAGGTCTACAAGTACAGTGAACCTTCACATTGCTGAAAGAGAAGCATCACTCCATTAAAAGCAAGTTCATAAGCAAGTGTTAATCCCCATGCAATGTAGCATTTATCATTTTTCATGCAAGTGCTCATTCCAAGAGGATTATCACTTCCCCATCCTGCCCTCTGGCTGACTATACAGGGCAGAGAAATTCTTTATTCCATATGGAAGGGGAGAGGGAGGTTGGAGGAAGTTGTGATTTCCAGCTTCCAGTTTTGCTGTAGCTACTCCAAGTTGAAAGTGGGAAGGAACACAGGGCAATCTTGCAGCAGTCCCCCTTCAATGCGAGTATAGATACAGCTTCCCAGAAGCTGTCTATCAATTAGTAACACATATAATACTACAAAGAGAGGGGGAAAGAGGCAGGGATGCAAGTGAACACATATCTGTACAGATCCTACCAACCTGCCCCACTGAATGGTCACAGGCATCTTTGATTTGTTCACACACAGTATTTCGTTTAAGCTTGATTAAAGAGATTCTACTTGAAATGCCTCCGATATCAATAAATTAACACAAATCAAGTACTGTAAGCACAGTTCTACAGCTAAGATCTGTGAGTGCATAAATCCATTTGTGTAAGCTTATGAAATTTGAGCCTCCTTTCCTAATTAGATATGCACTTTTCTAAAGAACTGCCCTCTGAGGTGTAAAGAGCTTAGAGAATATTATATTTTAACTGGAATTATATTAGTTACAGGATATTTTTGCTTTCCTTTGGGGCATAACATCCTTACCTTTATACTCATGTCTCTCCTTGCAGAGCAGTTACAGATTACATGTAAGAGAACCCAGGTGAGCTGTAAAACAGATCTACTCATGCCACAATTTAACTGGAAGCAAAAACATGTAAAGACAGATGTTCTAGAATAAATGGTATGTCAAACCCACCACTACGACAATCAGAATATTATTTTGTAACATGCCACACATACATAAATTCAAAAGCACTGCATATACAAAAGCAGCTGAAAATGCTGATAATTTGTATCTACCATCCTACATAGCTCCTTAGAAATACATGCTGCAACAAAAACTAGATTACATGAATGACATCTAGTGGACATACCCTTCCATAACAATCAGCATTTTTCAACCCAAACACTCAAAAGCTTCATATAGTTAAAGCAATCACCTGAACATCAATTAAGCAATGGTAAGAATTTTCCTCGTTTTTTTAATTTATGCATTTTTCTGTCTTCATAATGTTAATATCATCATGTGGACATGCCTTAATCTCTCCTGTGCATCAAGGGTGAATATGATTCACCATAAAACACCAGATCTTCAAATTCTTAAGAAAATACAGCTTTAAAAGATTGTGAACATTGCCAAAGTCCTTAGTCACTTCAGTCATTTAAACTAATTCCTTTGTGTTCCAGCCCCCATTACTGGCCAGAAAGAGATGATTTTTCCTCCTTGTACAATACCTTGCACAAGGGACTATGGTGTTCAGAATTCTCTTTCAGACTGTCTAAACATGTTTCAGCTTTTGAGTGGCTGCATTGTATAGTTACACAACTACCATGAAACACATTTTCAGAAGAGCAATAGCAAATTTTATTCTCCTGCCATGCATCCAATAAGCAGATTAGAGGAAAGCAGTGATCCAGTTGCAGTCAATCTCTCTTCTACAAGCCCACAGATCCCACTTTTACCCCTTCCAATCAGTTACAATTTGAAAAGCAATCTACTGATCAGGTCTCTCTTATGCTGCCCTTGCTAAGAATTATACTTTGACATGGATATATGAATTTGTAATGTTCAGTAACCCTGCAACATGTTTGGAGGCTAATCATGCTGCTGTAACTAATAGAAAGTACATCCTTTACGCCAGCAATGAACAAATGTGGAGGAAGCAGCCTTTCAGTACTTAAAGGGGGCCTATATGAAAGATGGAGACAAGATTTTTAGTAGGCTCTGTAGTGATAGGACAAGGGGTAATGGTTTTAAACTAAAAGAAAATAGATTTAGACAATATAAGGAAGAAATTTTTTACAATGAGGGTTGTGAAGCCCTGGAACAGGTTGCCCAGAGAGGTGGTAGTTGCCCCATCCCTAGAGACGTTCAAGGTCAGGTGGGACAGGGCTCTGAGCAACATGATCTGGCTGGCGATGTCCCTGCTCACTACATACAGGAAGGCTGGACTAGATGGCCTTTAAAGGTCCCTTCCAACTCAAACCATTCTATGATAAAAGACAAATATGTCCATTAAACTACACTGAACATCAGTACACCTATGTTCCAATCCTAGTTTCATTAGAGTTCTTCTCATGTGACAGACTAATAATCTTAATGCATGCCCAGTTTAAATGAGTGTAAATATATAAGTTCAAACACATATATAAGTACCTATAGAAGAATGTTTTATGATGGACACAAAATAGTCTGTGACATTTCCCCGGGGGAGATAAAAAAATGAGACAGTCTCAATTATCAGCTATCATTCCTTACAAATAATTGCAATTATCCATCTCTATTTTGCAAATTGAAAATATAAGACTCAAAAAAAATATCTTGCGAGCATTGAAGTAGAAAGGTGCAGGAGGATTTCCTTCAGGAAAAAGAAGTATCAAATTTTAAATTAAAAACGCATTTCATTTCCATCTGAAAAGTTCCTGTGTACAGGTAAGAAACTGTCTATGTGAACACAAAGTCAGCTTCTTTAAAGTGCTGTCTCTGTAACAAGATACGATATATATGAATGAAGTTATAACTACATCTCACATTATACACTGAGCACGTATTTAAAACTGCCTAAGGCAAACCTACTGATTTGGTTTCCAGACAGCTGCTCTGCCGAGGAGAGAGGCTTGACAACCCACTGAAGGACGATCACCAGAAAGGCATCAATATAATGTTGTCAGGTTTGAACAACCAGAATTCATTCCTCATAACTGGGTAGCTTTCTGCAGAGTATCCCACAAATGATTACCATACCTTTTTATTGACCAAAATGGCAAGGAAACAGAATCCCTACTCCAGCACTTCTTACCCAGCAGAGCCACAACTGTGGTCCCTTATAATCACAGTAACACCAAAATATTTGTGCAGTCAGTAGTTAACCTAGCCATACCACAGTAAGACACTTCTGAAGAATCTAGCATGGAAATCTACAAATAGAAACTTGTCCAAAAAGAAAGGAGGAGAAAAAAGTCCTGCTAATGATATCTTTGTTTTCTTGTTTTACAGGAATCCAGCATGACACAAGCCTTTCTGGCTTCCCTCTTTCCTGTACCTTGTACAATAAGGACAGAAAGGAAGCAGCTAGTTAAAAAAAAACCCCAAAACTGCAAATAGTTCAAGGAGATACACTAGGTCACTAAAGTATCTGGGCGATTTATTATCCATCATATGAGTCAAGACACATATCTTGAGGATGGCCAAACTGTTCTTTGGAAACTGAATGGTACAGTGTGAGAGAGCACACAGCTACTATTCAGTTGATTGACGTATGAATACACTTAATTTTCATGTCAAACAGGCAATACTTTCAAGCAGTGGTATTTCACTGCTCAGAACAACAATATAGGACAATGGGCCCCCAAAGCAGCTTAAATAATCCAAGTGAGTATTATGTACATAAGGTTCACAACGTAAGAAGGGTTATCTTTCAATTCCTGAATCCAGAACTCCCTCCCAAAAATCTGTATTTTATTTCTCTCCTGTTCTTATTTTCTCTCTTCTCCTAGATTGAGTCATTACAGGGCAGAAAGATTTTCTTAAATTACATCCATTTTGACTTATTTAAGAAGGAGAGTTTCTCGGTATGGCCAGCAGATCAAGGGAGGTGATTCTGCCCCTCTATTCTGCTCTTGTGAGACCCTGTCTGCAGTACTGCATCCAGCTCTGGGGCCCCCAACATAAGAAGGATACGGATCTGTTGGAGCAAGCCCAGAGGAGGACCACAAAAATTATCAGAAAGCTGCAGCACCTCTCCTATGAGGACAGGCTGAGAAAGCTGGGGTTTTTCAACCCAGAGAAGGCTCCAGGGAGACCTTATTGCAGCATTTCAATATTTAAGGGGGGCTTATGACAGGGAGAAACACTTTAGCAGGCCCTGTTGTGATAGGACGAGGGGTAATGCTTTTAAACTAGAAGGAGGTAGATTCAGACTAGATATAAGGAAAAAAAAATTTCACAATGAGGGGGGTGGAACACTGGAACAGGTTGCCCAGAGAGGTGGTTGATGCCCCATCCCTGGAAACATTCAAGGCCAGGTTCGGCAAAGCTCTCAACAAACTATTCTATGATTCATTACGCCTTTGTATGGAAAGCATCTCTGACAGATGAACCAGGTACTAACAACTTACTGACTTTCTCTGTTCCTTTGAAGAGACACAATGACATGAGTGCAATTTTCTTTGTAAGACTCCTGCACAGGATGAAATTCCACAGGCAAGAAGTATGAGATGCAGATGCCAAAAATAATGCAGAAATATTTATATCTATGACTATACTCATCTTTCTACTACCTCATACCTTTCACTCCTTGTGAGCTTATACTTTGGTTTTCATAAGGCTTTTCGACTGCAAGGCCTTTGACACAGAGACAGTTTCCTCATATGAAGGAAATCTTTTGTCTAGCACAACAAGAAGTTGATGTTTAAAGAATCTAAATGATGCTTTAATATAAAAACATTAATGTTGGATCTAATAAGTTATGACAATGCCCAAGTCAGTTAACAGAAAAGATAATTGGTTAAAATAATAATTTCTTTCCTGTCTTGTTAACTTCTGTGCGGAATGGTGGTGCCCTTTGCATATTATGAAAATATATTGAAGTACACTTGAGAAGACCTTGTGAATCTTAGAACCAAAACTGGAACAGAATCAGTATCATATTCATTGGGGGGCTGGGAAGGGGTTGTCTCTAAGAGCTCAGTTTCTCAGTTTTTAAAGAGATTTTCATCATTATGGTCCAAGAGAAAACAGTCCTACACCTGAAACTTGCTGAAAGTTTGCTGCCCAGGTGCCTGATGGCAGGGTTATAAGCTCCCACAGGAAACACCCTGTAAACACGCAGGTTATGATAGACTTTCTCAGGAGAATGAATACCCATTCTGAGTGGGCCAATGGGAAGCTGAAAAAAAGAATGTCTAGATCTCACGCGTGGTACAGGCAAGACAGCTGCATTGCTGAAACCATAAGAATGAGAGAAGACCTTATCACCTCAAATGAAAGACAGTAACACAACTTTACTTTTCAGCACAATTATGTAAACTGGATGCTTTTAAGCCCCTGATTTCCTCTGAATAATCTTAGAGCAGCTATAGCTAAACAAGGTGTCTCATTACAGAAACTTGTTTAAAAGAATTGCACTAATTGCATTTAAGATACAACCCAGAACTCCAAATCTGTGTTTTAACACTTGAAACCAAGCAAATTTGGACCTGATTACACACACTATCACAGGAATGACCTACTCAAACTACATTGCTTTGATTAAAAAGCGGATATGCTCAAAGTAGAGAGTTTCTCATTAATGGTTCAGCACTCAAAAATCTATTTCTGATTTTGTTTGACTAGAATCTAGACTTCTTCATCTTTGTGGCACACTGGAAAGTTCACCTCCATTGAAAATCTATGGCAAACATTTACAGATAGCTTTATAGGAACCCCGAAAGACATTGTACACTTGAAAGAAGTTCAATACCTTTCCTTTGGGAACTGGTGATGAGCACACCGAACAAAAACTCAGTCATTTCAGATGATCACGCCACGAAGTGAGCACATTATCAGCAAATGAGAAAAAACTTAAAAGAGTACAAAAGTCCTTGTACACCAAACTTTACATCTCTTATTAAGAGCTTGTTGCTCAGATCAGAAATAGATTTTCAAGGCCAGGCTGGATGAAGCTCTGAGCAACCTGATCTAGTCAGGGATGTCCCTGCTTCTTGCAGGGGGGTTGGACTAGATGACCTTTGAAGGTCCCTTCCAACTCTAGCCATTCTATGCTTCTATGAAAGGGGATACACATCTTGGCAGTTTCAGGAAAGAGTAAACTCAGCTGTCCATTAATGCTCAATTTTTATGTTTTTAAATGTAAGCAAAAGTAAGAAAGGTCAATCTAGAGAACACATCAAAGACAAATTATGCTGCTAGTTTTTCAGTCAAGAAGCAACGGGAAATTCAGTGAAACTAGAGAGATACTCAAAGCTAAATTTGGCCTTGTAAACAGAAAAAACAGTAATTTGCAAAGATATTCTGAACAAAATTGTTTAATATCAGCTCAATGAAATAAAAGCTACAATACCATTCAGTTAACACTACTGAATGTGTCAAACAGATGACTACAACATTTATATAACAATTGTAAGCAAAAAAGTACTATTTATGTACATATTTAAGATCCTTTTGAGATATATTTTTTATTAAATTTTGGTCAGTACTTCAGCGTGACTCTGACCAGACTTCTGTCACACCAAAATATGATGTAAATTATTTAGATTTGGCCTTTTTAATATCTATAAAAGGATCTCTCATGTTTACCCAGTCTTTCATGACTTAACATAGTCTGACAATTTTCAGCAGGATTGCAGGCTCTGTATTACTTCAAAGTTCAAACTTACTACCTGTGTGTAAACTCAAAAATATTGCAAATTAAAACAAAATAAAGTTGAAGACATAAGAAAAAAAAAAGTTTGCCACATGCGTGTTCTGAACTATATAGAAATTCAATTTTCTGAAATGTGGTTATTATTAGAACAAATTATAGTTCACTTGCACAAAATATCTTGAAACAAACAAAAAAAACCCATTTATTTGCAAAAATTAGCACTGATAGTCACATTAGTAAGTTCAGTAAGCAGAAGACATTGTATTCAATAACTAGAAGCGAAGTCTGGTTTCAGAGTTCTGTTCTAAACTATATTAAAAATAAGCTATGGAAGTAACTATAAAAGCAGTACAATAGCAACAGTGAGGGTTAATTCAAGTTTCTGAAGAGCTAAGTATAGCTTACGCGAGTAAAGCAAAAAATAAACTCCAGAAAGCATAATATACATATGGTTACAACCAGATTTATAACCATGCTAGTCCGTGGAATGTTAACAGATGAGCCATAAGCACACAGACCCACACACACAAACTCCACCCTAATCACTTGTTTATGAACAAGAAAATTCAGATTAAAATTGTTTATAATATTAAGGTAGTATTTCTAATATCTACTTCAGAAAAAGCATACAGAAATACAGGAACCATAGTTTAGACAGGGTATTTTTAATGATAGTTATTTACATATTGACTAATCTAGATTAAACCAGAATATAGCTAAAATAGTTTCCTCAAATTTTGTATACCTAAAGAGCTGTCTATACAAAAAAAAAAAGAAACAAAGGATAGTCAACATATACTTTTTTTTTCTCATTTTGATTATGAAAAAACAAAGGCAAAGGGAGATAAAAGAACCTAAGTTTCATTTATTCAGCCAAATGTGGTATGGTGAAGATAAAATGTTTTGTTTAGTCAGGTTTTTGGTTTTGCTTATACAAACTTCAGACACTTGAGATCTGTCTTGTACTTTCAACATACCAAAGTTCAAAAAGGGTTGCACCAAAAGGTCACATTACAAAAACACAGCAGAATGTAACTACTTGTGTAGTGGATGTATGATTATATTGGGTCATGCAAAGCTGGTTGTAGAAAATACAGCCATACTGCTACACTGTGCCAAGCAGAGAACAGCACAGCCGAGACAAGAAGACTGCAGGACCAAACTCATCCTTGCAGAAAGAGCTCCAACATCTCCCTATCGGACTGAAAAAACTTGCAATCTGTTCTAGCTAATTCATAACAAGACTATGCAGTGGTATGTTTGGGAAAAAGTCTCCTAGCTCAAGTAAGACGTAAGCTCTTGCAAAACCAACTGATTTTAGTTTTAGACCTGAGGAGGCCTGTCTGTGACACTAGCCAGTGACAGTGTTCTGCGTAATGATGGAAGACTTTTGTGTCAGTGTTTCTACAGCCACAAGCAGCAAATCTTTTAATGTTATGATCCCCACCGTCTTCACCACTGGGAAGAAGACAATACATCAAGTTTCCTTCACTTTCTCTAAAAAGAAAAGAGATAGTAAAGAAACTGAGTGGTGTTTAGGTGCAGTTCTCGCCGACGAATGCTGGGAACTGTCCCTCTCAGGATTTAAAGGACTCTGGCCAGAAAATAAGAAATCCAGGCTCTGCCTGGCTAGTCGTGAACATCACTATTTGATGAGAAGTGCCAAAAAATATGAAATAAAGAATATATTTTTACATTAAATATATGCTTAAGTCTCCATGCACGACTTCCATCAACAACACAAAATGATCAGCTAAAAAAAAGAAGAAAATTTCTTTGTTTACTGGAAGAATTTCCCATAGTAGCCAGAAGTAAGATAAAACCTGCAGTATTTTTTTTTTCCTGTGCTTGTTTATATGATGAAGGTCAAGTTATTTTAAGGAATTTCAACTCTTAGATGTAGCAGACTATGAATTCCACTGGGGACATTTGAGGTCTGGTCAATTCCTTTTGCCAACCTGTTGTCTCACTGAGCCACAGTACTTTGTAGCAACATCAACAGAAAACAGCAAATAGAACTTCCAGAATGTAGCACTCCTACATCTTCATGGTTATTTAGATTGTTCTTGTAGATTCACAAGATAAAAATACCAGAATTCAGAAGCAAAACATTTCAGTTTATAACGTGTATGGAAGTCAGGTAACCCTTAAAAAAAAGTTTCTCTGTCAGGTGAAAACCAACAGACCAATCATGCTAGCTGCAAAGTCATCCAATTTCAGCAAACATCTTTGATGTACTTCAGTGTTCTGTTACTAATCTACTGCTGATGAAGAAATATGCAAAACGCAGAAACGACAATGAACAACAGAACCTTGTCCTACAGAGACACAGACGCATTACAGGCTATAGCAGGTCATGGGAAAAGTCAGCCAGTTCTAAATCTCATAATACACAAAATCATTAATTCCAAGAGAAAAAAAACCTAATGCTTTCTGCTTACCTGATATGGAACAATACTCCCGTGAGCAGTACCCCAGCGTTTTGCTTCAATTTTGCAATTAAGGTAATTAGCTGCTACATGAGTGAGACATGCAACCTGGAAATAGAGAAAAAGTAAATTATTCAGGAGAGCCGAAATTTCAATGACAACTTCTCTGAGATTTCTGTTTATATGTGCTTCAGATACCCAAGTTAAAATATGTTACATCACAAAAGTATTGTTTATATATTACATATTATGTACATTTTTTCAACACAAAAAAAAAAAATATATATATTTTGCAGAATGCTCAATTGCAGCAAAGAAAACATCAGTGTCTTGTCCAAAGTCTAGTGGGAAGCATGATGGATTTGTGGGACAGAACTCACCATTTCCTGAATCTCAATTCCATGCTTAAAACACAAAGACTTTTTCTCAGTTACAAGATTATCTTTCCGTTTTCTCTTATGCTTCTCATTTTACATGTCCAGACTATGGAAAATATTTCTGAATTCTTCAGCTCCCTACATGTTCTGTAATATTAATTAAGTGGTAGGCCTTGATAAATCATCTGCCATTAGATGATAAGGGGAGATTTATCTAGTTATTAGTCAGTCAGACAAAAGTGGAAAAAGATTAATTTTGAGAAAAATATGGCATGCTAATTTAGTCACCATAATTTGAGGGGATAAATACATACTTTGCAAGCATGAATACATCTTAGAAAAAAAAAGAAGTGAACACGTATGATGCAGTAATGCATGAAAACCAGTGGTTCTATTATAATAAATGGCAGATTCTTTATTCTTATTTCTTCGAGAGAATACAGTGTGTGATTATAGCTGAGGCCAAGTAATACAATAAAGCATTACAGTTAGCTTGCAAGATTATCAGAATTCACCAGACACAATATATTTGTTTTACGCTATTAACTAGTTGTGTTAGTAAGTGCAACTGCTTGTCTAAATAATAGGCCATGTGATCATTTTTTTCCAAAATCGTTATTTTCTTCATATTTCTTCCCTAGATGGAAGAAATTTACTATGACAACCCAACTGTTTACACTATTCTGTGCCTACTAATCAGTCTAATCTACATTAAAATATGCAGTAAATAATTCAGAGTCCACCATTCACATTCCAATATGTGAATTGTATCAGAATAGCTAGAAAAAGAATGCCATATCATTTTCTTCTCCTTTCTCCATATATGCTGAAAAGGTAATGTGAATGTGTCACTCTCACATTTAAAGCAAATATTTAACTGTAAAACATGGATACAGTCCAGCAGAAAACCTAGGAAATTATACAGTAAATAAGAATTTAACTGCTACGAAAACCTATATCCTTATATACTAACTACAAATACAATGTCTTTTTCCTGAGTAGTGTTGGAAAACACTTTGTAGTTGGATTTCAGCTGCAGCTTATTATAGCTCAGTGTCACTTCATTCAGCTAAAATGTTGAACAACATCTAGGCTGTCCTTCAGTCCCCAGGAAAATCTTAGCAATTAAGGAAATGGGTCTGGGAGTATTTAGAAATGACTTTTTCCTTCTGGTTTCCAACTTTCCTCAGTAACACAGAATGAAACAGACTTGTTACAGAAAAGACTATCGATCACTTGCTTGAATGTGTATGCCCGTGTATCCTGCTGAAACTGGTTTACATATTATTATTTTTTTCAATCAGTCATGAAGGAAAAAGGCTTTTGGTTCCCTTTGACTTCCTTCTGAGTTGGGTACCTTGTTCACAGCCAAATCAGCCAGCCAAAATGAATTATTATTAGTAGTGGTAATAGTAGTACCATCTTCATACAAATAAACTTATATTGACCATATCAAAGTAAATATTTCAGTGCTTTGTGTTTCACGTATAAATACACTTAGTTGAGGCGGCCTTTTACCCCTTTCATAATAACTCTGATGAATTCAGCAGACTTAAGAGATTATTCTATTTCTACTGTCCCATGAAACTGCTACAGACGGTCCCAGGACTACCACGACTTTCCCTTTCCTCTCTTCCTGGCTCAGTTCATTCTCTCCGGTCTCTCCAAGATCCACTCTCACTAAAAAGGAGCTATAAAAAAAAAAAAATCTTTCAGTATACACATTTTATGTCCTTTACAAAGAACATAAAGAATTTATCTACCTATACCTTACAGTTGTTAAGCAAACTGCTGAACTATAAGCATAAAAAAAAGATATCAAAACTCAACATTTCTGCAGATATTATATCCCCTAGAAAAAAAATGTTTTTAACAAAATAAGTCTATTTCTCCAAATTCCCCTGTAATTCAAGACTTAGTTAGGGCCTCACTGCTAAAGACACTTCTTGCAATAGGAATATCTACAGTACAATCAATCTCTCAAAATGAAGTTTGGGTACATCTGTATTACATATTCAGTTAAGTATTTTTAAATCTATATCTAAAACTGCTTTCCTGAAATCTTATAGACCCATTTCTTTTCTCCTTTAATTAAGAACTAATCCTTAAAAGTAACCTTTGGACTTGTAACATTAAAGCAGATGTAATACAATGATACAGACATCTGTGTATTCATTTGCTTGCAGAGACAGATCTATGCACTGTAACTATGTATTATCAAATATCTAAAGATAAGCGTTTCTTTATTTCACCTCAATAAAGGGAACACACACTTCAACATTCCTTTCTGATATTACTGTTGACGGCCAAATCACATATTTGCACTACATACTTACTTAAACCAGAACAAAAAGAGAGATGCATTAAGATCTGAAAAGTTATGCTCAGCTTATGATGGAATCAGACAGATGGGAAACAAGATATTAAAAGCCACAAGGTGAGTAGACAAAGAAAAGAGACAGAATTTCAAAAGATTTTTTTCAAGATAGCACATCAAACATAATTTATTACAATGAGTTCATTGAGTCAATCAATCATCTACATGTAAGTTCAACAAGTGTACATGAATAATAAAAGAAGACAGGTAAGTGGGAAGAGGAGAAAATATAATTTTAATTGTATTCTTTACTTTCTTCCCCCTCCAATTTTGCGTCTGCTTTCCTGCCACATACCTTAAAAAGGCTTTGACTCTTAGCCAAGTTTTTTTTTTTCTCTCATTCTTTATTTACTCTTTCTTGAAGTAGGCATGTAGACTGTCTTTTAGGAACTTTGAGACACAGGCATTTTACAGCAGCACAGACAACTTATTTTACGCTGTACTACTGAACTAGTAATCCAAATATTAATTTATAACTTTGTAGAAAAAAAAATAATCCCAGAAAATTTCCATGCCTTCTGTTGTGCAAAGGGCAATAATCTTCCATTTACACCTTTTTTGTATTTCTGGTGACATGGCAAAAAGATCTTTACATGAGAAAAATTTGAACATAAGACCACAGTCCTCATTTGGTGTATACTAACAGAGCCCTCTTAAAAACACTGATCCTATGCTGGTATTCACCTAATGACCGATTTTACTGTTTTACATGTTTTTCCCTTTCCATGTTGCAATAAATAGTTTGACACTAATAAACGAACATACAAGTTTCATTAATTTTGTTTTTGCAGTTACTCCCCATCACACTTCTCGTTTATGTATTGGTATTGAAGTTGCTTCCATGGATAGATGCATAAGGTGACCCTGGTCTCTTCCTTCTTGAGTGTTTTTTTCATTAAAAAAACCCATGAAAGTTAAAAACCTGTATGTCTATCAAGAAAATCACACTCCATTTAAGAAGAAAATCTCTCTTCCAATTGAAGTTTAATTACATTTAGCCACAAGGCTTAATGAGAGTAGAAATAAGTTCTTACTAGTCTGTAATCACCTCGTTGCTGCCAGAGACAGCGCATAGATGTTTTATGTTACATCCTAAGCATTGATCCAACTGGTTCAGGACATGGCACTGTGCCGTTCTACCAGTTTTTAGGCAGGCAACTGTGTTTCAAACTCCTGCAAGAATGAACTGCGTAGCAGGAACCGCAGCCTTGCACAGAGATAAGAAAGGTGCCACAATTCAAGGCAGCCCATTCCACAGGTGCCCAGTAGGAAGCCACAGCCTCCCCAGGAGCTGTCAACAAACATCACCTTATATCTGGGTGTGTAAGTGCCTCCCATTTAGCCTGGAGGTGAGAGCTCTGCAGGAGTTAAAATCAGCTGAGGAGTGCCATACACCCATAGCCCAGACAGACATTGCCACCTGCATCCTACACAGCAAAGCCACTGCCCACAAAGGAGCAAAATTTTACAGATTCATCAGTGGTGGCCCTACATCTGTGCAAGGCAGCAAATCTGACCTTCTCTGAGTTCACAACTGTTGTCCCATAATCCCTCCCCACATATTTTTTTCTCTCCCATTCGAGAACCAGTAGTACTGTAGCTGCTTTCAAGCACTGCTTTGCAGACCAGCAAATTGCATTAATTACTTTGAAGAGGTCTGTAAAACCTGACTAAAAAAGCAAAACTACTATCACGTAGGCCAAGGCTTACTATTGAAGAGTCTACATCCCCTTTAGAAAATGTCTGTGGTCATTTTACAAACACTGTGCTCTGGGTAAAAAGTGTCTTCTTCCCAGCGATGCTGATTTCTTTCAATGTAAACCTCCAGGAAGCGATCATTAACTCACCCTTCACAAAAGAAAACTCCTGGCATTGAAGCATCAGCAAATGGTATAATCCCAGCCATCAATACAATCTTGTAAAGATAAAATCAGGTTCTTAATGACAAATAACTACACTTTTAGAACAGGTCTTGTATTAGGTCTTGTTTTAGGGCCTGCCAACCAGACACTTCAGCAGGTATCCAACGCTGTGCCAGTAATCACATGCAGCTTCTGGGACGTGGTGATTAAAGTTAGCCACTTGATCAAACAGTACACAGCAAATCACGCAGTTACGGAAATGATGTGCTAGGAGGCACTTAATGAATGAGAAACAACAAAAAACACATGCAATGAGAAAAACAAAGGTAATGTGTTTGAAAATCCCACCTTGAACATGGATTCCCAGAGGGGAAGAAAGCTAAAGAGAACAAAACAGACTTTCAAGTGCACAATTGTGTAGATACTTTTTTATTGTGAAAATGACGGCCGAGAACAACTTTTGCTTTATGAAAAAACCCTTAAGTTTAGACTACATAAATACAGAGAAACTGAGGCATCTTCAAAAACGCAAGGTATTACCACAGCAGAGAACTGCTAACTGAGTTCATTGAAATGAAACAACAGAAAGAACTGATCTACAAATTATTTTTTAATGCCCTATTTAGAATTTATCAAACATCAGAATGAATGCTTCCGTGCTTCCCATAGAATGGGGATCATCTCCTGATTAAGATTCAATTAGTACTACAATAGCAAAGATTGATGCAAGTAGCAGACATAGGATTTGAAATTTCAAAAATATATATTATTCAGCACACAGTTTCAAGAGAAAGTAAATGTAAAATGGACTCCTATGTCTCCTTAGTCTCCACTTCAAAAAACCAAAATAAATCTACACACACTCAGATGAATTTTATGTGAAGGATTAGAAATAAAAATCCTGACCATAGAATCTATTAGACAGTACTGGCATGAAAAAGCAAAAAAAAAACCCAAAGAAAATTTAAATGAGCTCTGGTTGAAGAAAGCAACATTTTAAACTGAAAAATAAATTACATTTTCTTGATGAAAATAAAATAGTAATAAGCTTTTTCTGAAAATGTAAAAAATCATACTTCTTCTACCACTGAAAAATTCCTGTTTCAGCTTCATAATAATATAAGAACAGCTGTAAGGAATTCGTCACTTTAAAAATATATATATGCTAAAGAGAATATTCGGTTTAAAAAAATAAGCACTCTGAAGTTAGTCTGTACACTCTGTGTGCCTTTATACACAAACCTTAATCATATCGTCCTATACTATTTTTCTATCAAATTTCTGACTCATTTAATTATTAGGTAGTTATTGAATATTTACTTTTAACTTACTCAGGAATACACAGCCCAACTCCACTTAATCTCCTACAGAGTCCCTACCAGCCTTCATGCACATCATGTCGTACACATTGCACCTTCGGCCACCCTGAGTTCCTTCCAAAAGACACTTCCCTGAAAGAAGGGTGATTCATCTGCTATTTTTCAAGTTTCCACTCCAAAGAATGAAAGCTCTGAGTTTCTCAGGAGGCGGCGGGGAGGGGGGGGAAGCGGGGTGCGACGTGGGGGGAAGCCCATCAACGCATTTTCCCATAACTTGTTCCTGGAAACAGATGAATCATTTTTATAGTAACTTTGAAAACAAATCACTTTTTGGCAACTCCAGGACAGGGAAAATTCAGCCAAACCAGTTAAAACTGTAGCAAAGCTATAAAAAATAAAATCAGACTCTGATAACAGGCATATCAGACAACCTTAACTATAAGTGATACTTCTACAATTATTTTGTCAAGTCTCCACCTTCCCTGAAGAAAGAATATATATTTTCACTGAAATATTAAAAGCATTATGCTCTGTATTTTCACACAGCTTCACTAAGCCCAGGCAAAATTCAACTTACAAAAAGTTTATTCTGCTACATTTTATACAGGGTTTTAACACTATAACACATTTTCTTACATTATTCCTTAATTACAGCCTTTCCCATCAAGAACCTATGCATTTAATATGAATTTAAACATAACTGGTTTTTAATTCTATATAATAATGTATGTCTGTATTTCACTGACTGTTTAGAAAATAGCACAGAGCAAGTTCTCAGAGTGGTTTCTATTCAGGCAAAGAACTGCAAGCACACTTGCAAAACACATAATTTGAGTTTAAAAACAGTAGCCATACTTAACAGCCAAAAAATGAAAAGAGCAAAACATACAAACAAAATCCAGACAAACAGATTTTGGTCATACAAAAATTAACTACCTGTGAGGACAGGCATCAGAATAACTATAGCAATTTTTCTTATTATTTGTAACAGGGTGATATCCAGAGGCTCCAATTTGGATGCTACATACACTTCATGAAGGATTCTATTATTTTATTTGATCAGTAGTAAGGATGCTTTTCCATGGAAAGCTGCCAATATCCAAAAGAAGCTGTATTAAGGCACTTTTCACTTTTGATCTTATGATCAGAAACAGTGCCATTTACAATGAAAATATGTGTACACAACCATTTACAGCGCTCATCTTTTTGTCTCCATACTTATCAGCATTAATACTTGCACAGAAAAAAAAAAAAGAATGTTAAGTGTGTTTATCTCCTCCTGATTATGTCATTTTCAACTTATCTGTGGAGAATTGTCCCTCCACAAAAAATAGCAGTAATTTCAGCAGCTTGTGCTGCAGCAGTGCAAGCAGGTAGATTTTTAGATTTTTAATTTGATACATACGGAAGCACATACAGAAACAAGCCATGTCTATGTGGCTGGGTGAGAAATGTGCAAATATTCCACCCCTGTTATTCACAGCCAAATGTCCTCTGGTTAGAATAGTATTATCTCAGCAGAACAACACTGGCATTAGTTATAACACTGAAAGACAGACATGTCCATTAAGTACTTACATGCTAATGCACTACAGGGATGACACATGAAAAAAAATCCATGCAATTGAATGAAATGTTTGAAATATGATGTTTCACAATGCACAAGCTTGTATTTCTGTGCCTCTGCAGCATTAATAAACACCAACAACTGGGTTGTCCACATTTGTTTTTTGAGAATTTTAAACGCTGTCCGCAACGAGATGTTCTTTTACTGAGCTGCTGAACAGCATACAAGTCAGAGAAATGTGGTCCAAAGTTCTATTTGATTTCAGAAATAAATAGGTTAGTATTACCAATGTGTCTGGAGTCAATTTTTGGCACTTCTGCCTGATAATGCATTTTGAATAGTGACAACAAATTTGTAAATAATTTTCTGAAGAAGGAAGTTTTTCCTTAATTGATCTACAAAAATATTTAAACAGTACCACAAAAAAAAAAAAAGTTATATTACAGAGTAAGCTTGAATGACAATAAGTTCATATAATCTTTTATTAGAGAATCTAGTACTACAAATATACATTCCAAAGAAGGCAAAGATTTTTTACAGATAACTGAACTCTGACTTTCAGATAGAGATTAATGGATACCTGTTTCTGAAGTCCTAAACCAGAGTCTGAACACTTTTTAAAATAGCTTTCACTATAATATAATACATAAATAACAAATTAAGACCTCTGGCCTAATCATGGCTCTAAAGAGTCTGTAACTTAACTGATGAGCCAGAAACAATACAGTGCTGAATAATACAAGCATGGAAAAAACACTGAGTCATAGCAGCAGAACTTCATCAGACGAAAAAGAAGTTATTAGTCCAAATTTGTTTCAGCATTATCCTTTACTTCATCCTTTTTATAAATTATAATCTACAGAGACTTTTCATCAGAGCTGAGGCATTCGAACCAAGCAGTGTTAAAATCTTAGGTAGCATTCCATCAGCATACCCAAAAATGACATACTTGTTAAGGTTTATTAGATTTCCAGAGGTTCAACAGCACATAGAAATCAGTTGTTTTGCTAACTTAAAATTTTCCATGACATAAAATTGAATCCTCTTTCATCAAGTTACAGCCCTTTTCCTTGCTATTTACATAAATAAATAGAACATAGGGTGTTGAAAGGCCTTATTCAAATTTGACCAATTTACAGAATGACTCCTGAAGGCTTAACCAAGTTTTAGAGGGAAGGGTGAGCTTTTGAGGTATGCTAAAAGTGCTTATTCTGCTACTATTTGCTTAAACAATTTTCATTTCTTTTGAACTACCGAAGTTATCCTTCTCCTCTTAACAGTTAGCATGATCCCGAAATATGATCTGCTGGTAATAAATTATAACAAACAAGTCGATTCTGTTTCCAGAATTACACCCTTATTTAAAGGTCATCTAAATAATAACCTCATTTAAAGAAATGTCTTCCTTTGTCTACAAACACTCTCCCCTACACACTCCAGATAGCGATTCTATTTTTCCTGTGTATTAAAGGGGCACTTTTTTTTTTTTATCTCCTTCCTAGTTTTTCTACAATTGATGACAGAGGTAGCTCAACATAGGAAAATGAAGCTGCAACACATTCAGGCTTAGTTGCATTAGCACAAGAACAATAGTAGCAAAGACAAAAAGGCACAGAATTTACTGTCAGCTAGTAGCTAAAGAAGAAATTCCCTTGCAGTCTGAGTATGTACTCTCTGTTTACAGAATAAAGAAAGTCACTAAATAAATCCAAGATCCAGTTGGAGTATGATCTACCAACGACTTTTTGCATAACTAATCATTAGAAATCACAACACACAATCCACAGAGGCCAATATTAAATTGAGTCACTGTCATGTTAGTGTGGTCTTCTGGTCTATTCAATAAAATTCTGGCTACTTAAAACCCCGAGGGATAAGTTCTGTTCTTAGTTATACTAATGTCCTCAATGGAAATTATCAAGAATAATAGCCAAGAAGAGAGTTTAATCCACAGTATATATTTAAAGAAATGTTCACATTAACTCGGATTTTATTATCTTCACATATCAGAGCTATGCAGTGAAAAAGACAACATCTCCATACAGCACATACACAATTTTTTTATCATGACTGAGATTAAGAAAACAAAGATGATGCTTTATAAGCTTGTAAAAAAGAACTGCTTATTCAAACCATACCCCAAACGAAACAACTGTGTAACAGTCCTCCTAGTTGGCCTCCAAAATCACCAGCAGCAATAAACTCTTAAAAAGCACATTTTCTTTCTGTATTCAGTTAACTCACAACTCTCAGTTAGCAAGCATAGAAGTAACAAGATACAGTCAAAATATCTGAACAGTATTTGAGTTCCACGATTTCCACAAAACTTACTGCTTAGGGATCCTGTGATGCCATATATATCCTACAGGCAGTATGTAGTTGTTACCAGTTTCACTTATACTCAGTAATTTGTAAAAGACACATCATGAAAACCCTGATTAGAGAGCATTAAAACTACCTTAAATAGATAGGCCTTAAACACAATCATTTGGGAAAAAGTGATGCAGAAAACAAAAACGAACAGCTTCTAAACCTTACCATTATCTCAGTAAACTAACTGCCAAACTAAAACTCAAAGACAGACTATAGAAAATAATTTATACCAATTTGTGAAGTTTTTCTAGGGTCACTTCAAAATTTTGAGAAGGTTAAGAGTTTGCTATGGCAAATACAAACTAAAGCATAGTAATCAGAAGCAGAGAAGTGTCTGATGAACAATCATATAACACAAACAATATTAACCACATTACCCTGTCTGTGGAATGTGGGAAAAAAAAAATACACTCCAAAATTGCAGAAATGCTACATGTAAAATACTTCTTGCAGATTTTCAATCCAAGAGAAACCAACTTATTACAGCATTTGTTGGAGCCTGCTTGTAATTAAATACAGGAAGGATATTAAAACTTCCAAGAGATTTTTTTTTTTTTTAAACCACAACAGAAGAAAAGGCACAATTGCATAATTGGAACCAAATCCAAAACCCACTTCCTTCTTATTTACTAGCATCATCTAAAGGACACTATTTAGATGCTGACGCTGAAAGGTCTGGAGCTGACAACTGTAAATCATCTAAAAGTCAAAAATTTCAAAGGAATCTTATGACATGGGTTAAATGTTTATAGATGGGAAATATAGAAAGTTAGTGCTCACTGCAAAACCACATCCTAGCAGTCACCGTGTGTCTCTCGTCAATAAAATCCTAGAATTCTATTTTGTTGTGAGGCAAAATTTGCTTTGGTAGCTGCTATAAAGCTATAGAGAAAAAAATATTTGATATACAGAATTCGAAAGAGAGACATCTTTTCAAGATTCTAAAAATAAAATTTCTTCAGAGAACAGGATTTCACTTATCATTTGGTTCTACACAGACCAGTTAAATACTAAACCAGCTTGCCAGTCAGTGGGATATTTCTTTAAAAAGCTTCAGATAATTTTCATTGGCAGTTGAATTCAGTTCAATGCTCTTTGTCATTAGCATATCTGTGCAGGAAATTAATATAAAAAGCATCCTCCAGCCCTCCGCTCCCCCTCAAAAAAAAAAAAAAATCCTCTTGTATTTCTATAAGGCATGTAGAAAAATGACAGCACAGACACAGATAGACATGTACATGCTAGGTTTTTTGCTATAAAATAAACCAGGCAGTTTTCAGGGATTACTAATTACTTACACGCTTTAAGCCCTGGGTTTTTTTTTTTTTCCTTTCTGACATAGCCAAACTCATCAACACTGCCCAATGAAGACCTATGTACAGGCCAGCTTCACAATTCTCAGTTCAGATGAAGTGACGGACAAAAGGTGCAAGCATGCTGCTACATCAGCTCAGTGCATTAAATACCGACAAAAGCCAAAAGTTTCATACAGGTTTCTGCTGTCATAACACTATTAATAGGAGGATGGTTCAGTAGCACTTTTTACACACAGAAAAAAAAAGATTCCTTTTTCTCTCATTATAAATTACTACACTCCAGTGAAACTCATGCTGAAGGAAAAGTTACCATGATGCATCTGTTTGACCTCTAGATCCCACCATTAATCAACTGCAACAAGAACCTAACAAACTAAAAGTCTACAACTTTAGGTTCCTTATTGTTTTGGCAGTATCTGTGAGAGACTTCAAAAGGCCATTCTTTTTAAACATTCATCATATGAGGAAGAGCTAGCTTTAGATATCTCAGCTTGGTATGTAAAACCATAATCCCTTCGAAAACATGGATCTTTCAAGAAGCTGATTGTATCACAGTTAATTGTCTCACTTTCCTTTAGAAAAAAAACATTACTAACACAGGTACTGCAAGAGCAATTTCTTTTTTCTACATTAATTTTTAGATTTGTGCTACTCTTTCTTAGTACACTCATCCTTGACGACATACAAGTAACCACAAGTTCCGCAAAAAGAAACAAAACGAACCAGGAAAACTAGATGTTCTCAGACTCAGCTGTCAGTGACGTTTTTCTTAATCCATTTTAGCATGTTTTTTAATGGGATTGATCACACAGGTTTATTTTTGGTACCCTAGCACCTCATCCATAAATATTTTTTCCAATTTAAAAAAATCTTCTCATTACAGTCTCATTACAGTTAATCTGGACTGAAGTAATAAGGTTATTTAAAACACAATAGTGGTTTTTTGCATAACAGCTTATACCCATACTCTATTCCAAAATACCAAATTATTTCAGTTTAATTTACCCAACACTGAAGTAAATAAAAATATTTATTTTGCAATAAGAGTGTGCATGTATGGAATTACTTCATAACAAATTTTAGATAACTATAATTTGATAACAAGCATTGAATGAGTTATGTTCTAAAAAAAAAAATAATCACTAAACTGTCCCTTCACCATGTAATACTACTTCAGCTAAGCATGCAGAAGTGAAACATCACATATCATGCTTTATTCACTAAGGTCTATCCAACTCTTCATTCTCTTTCTTGTAAATGTCAGTGAGTGGCCTAAAGGATGATAATACGGAACTTAAGATGGAGATTCTGCAATACACGAACACTTTTATGCATAGCCAAAGCTATGCAAACCAAGGAAAAAGATTCTAAAGCCAAATGAGGTGACAAAGTAAGGAGAAATAAGAAAGTTACAGCAATGCTGAACTTCAACTCCTCTTACTTTCAGCATTTGATAAAATATCAAAAAATAATCAAAAAGAGTGTATTTTTAAAAAGCAAAAAAATAGAGGAACAATTAATCAAAAAAAAAATCTGGAAATTAATAAAAATTACAAGAAGTCCTTTTAATAAACTTAGAAATGAAAAAGATCAAGGAGAAGCTGCCGTAATATAAAACACTACGATAACTTAAAAAAAAAAAACCAAGAAAAAGCCCTTCCATATATATACAAAATATTTAATAAGAGTTTAACATAAATTTAAAATGTTTTTCTAAACTGCTTATTACATTTTTCAAATACAAACACATTTACAAATATATATAAGTACGATGAAGAGTTCAGTTCTTACAAACATTTCTGAAATAAATGAAAAATTCAATGATATACGTGGGAAGGAATCTTTAGAGGTCATGCGGTCCTACCTCCTACTCACACCAGGGCCAACTTTTTGCACAATGGGCACTCTGTTGATAATCTCTCAAAAGTACTGACAAGTATAATGTGAAGAAAAATACAACTGAATAAAGATTAAAATAACAGAGCACTGTAGCAGCTTTGATTAGTATTGCATATAGTTTTGATGTACATTTTTAAATGTACAAAAAAATTTCTATGTACAGTATAATATATCCAGTTGCTACCAGTAGGAATCTACATCAGCAAGCAATGTATCACCCAATCATATGCAGCTCATGCCAACATCACTTTCTTTTTATGAATATTAAAGCATCGCACCAATGGTACTTAAATATTCAAAGATAATTTAAAATTCTCACTATCCATGGTATATGGTATACCTTTCACAATCAAAACATCTTTGTCTTTATAATTTTGACAAGTTTTCTCTTTAACGTGCCTAAACAAAATGCTGCATCTTCAGTCTTTCTTTATCCTTTAATTCCCAGAGCCAAAAAGCTCTTGGATTACACTACTTTGACACTTGGTTGATATTTCATTACTCTGCATGATTTTGCATAAATCATTCAGTCACTCTGGTAGTAATACTACCCAGTGCCAAGGCCTCCCTTCCAACAGCGGTTTCAATGTTTATGCTTGTGTATCTCAAATTATCTACTACAACTATTACTTACAATCTCAGGGATATAGAAAACTTGATCAACTCATGTTTTCAAAGAACATGAAATTCCTTTGTAAAAAGTGAAAACCAAACGTAATGCAGTTGTAACGATAACAGTGTCATACAAAATGGTCACTACCAGAGTGGCAGAATAAGGAAACTGTCACTAACGCCATTATTGTCACTATTATTGTTCTCATTAGTTGTACTAACTAATTTGCATAAATTTATGTCAAAATGGTATTCTTAGGTTCAAACATCTACGCAACTAAAAGCAATTTTTTTTAAAACTCCTACCTGAGATGACAAGAGATTGCAGTCAATGTGCAGTCCTTTCCCCGTCTTATGCCTCTGAAGTAAACCAGCCATAATTGCTCCACATGTATACAACCCAGTAGCAAGATCTGTCATGGCTACTCCTGCTCTAACTGGCTCACCATCCTAAAGAAAAAGAAGAAAACATCCCAAAACAAAACAAGACCAAAAAAAAAAAAAAAAAGAAAACAAGCAGAGACAAAACATTACTTTCTATTATACTGCGTTCTATGCAAGATTCATCTGAATCAGTGTTTACATGTTTCTGCAATGCAAACTACAAGAAATATATTTGATTGAACTGAAGTATAAAAACTGCTACTGAAAAACATATATTCTTGCAGAATCTACACATACTGTAGCTTCACAATGCTGCAGGTTGCAAATTATGAATGATTTTTTTATTCTACTTTTTGCCCTAATAACAAAATGCTTCAACTTACCAATGCAAAAAGAAAAGAGATACTGTTAGAGGCAAAAGAATCCAGTGAACACTGAATTTTGTTATGCCTAGAAGTCAAAGGTCTAAAGGATTTCCACAGTATGCTGACCCAGGTGAATGTCGGTCTGAAAGGCAGAACCATATTGCTTTGCTCTTCTCAGGCTCTTTTTTTCCCTCCTCTTCTGACCCTCCCTCAGCCAAACCTCAGTTTTGTATTTTGCAGTATACACACTCCAGGCTTCTAACAGGAAAACAAAAATAACTTGGTTTTATTTACACATGTACACACTACATGTGTAAATACATGCAAGTTTGTGATCTTCTGACAAATAATCTCTGGAAAGTTGTTGGTTCAAATATCCTTTTTCAGTATGTCATCACTTTTTCTGGCATCAAGGCAAATATCCTCATTTTACATCATATGTTTCAGAACTTCCCTAATCATTGTCACAAAATACGGCCCCTCTGCAATCAATGGCAAAATGAACTTCTAAATTCAGTCAAGGTAGGCTTTTACCATAGAAGCTTAAAAGTCCTTCTTCTGAGATGTTCTCCCATTTGCTACTCTGAAAAGTTTGAGGTCAGATGCTCAGATTCGGACAACCATTGCTTGCCCTGAAGTACAGTCCACAAATAGCACCACAAAGCCAATCGCACTGTTTCAGAGTGTCAGCACCTAAGTAAGTCTATCACAAGGCAACTTAAATCAGCATAATTGATAATAACTGTTTGCCAAAGTTCCCATAAATGTCTTTAAACTAATCTAGCATAAATGCAATAAAATTGAATTTACAGAACTACTTTAATTAGTCATACCTAAACTGCTAGGTGTAATCATACTTGCATAGATTGCAAGAGTTATGTTTACTGATAATTAAAGAAGTGTCTGGCTTCACATAAATTTAAAACTTATCTTCATCATGTTTTTTTTCTTTTGCACTGCCACAGGATTTATGTAAGTCTGACATCAAGTCATGTGTAAGCTAAAAATTAATTTAAGTATTTAATTTAAATAATATCATATTGCATTATCAATTGCATTAATAGGACAATTCTGGGATAAAAGACTGCAGTACAATATTTCCTACGTAAGATGGAAAAGGTTGGTATTTTATGAATATCCTAAAAGTGACTAAACAAAATTATAAAATCTGTATCAAATATGACAAAATTAAAAAAAAAAAATCTCAGTTACTGTCATTCAAATTGCATTAAGGGTTACTCTGTAATTTTCTATAGCCTAGATATTAAGGATGATGTATAAACAACACATGCTTAAGGTGAACGTTGCTTTAGGAAGTACTACTCTTATTTCTTCCTACTCCACACTCACACTACGCTACTTCAGCTTCCCAAGAGAAAGGACAACTCAAAGGTTCCATCCATTTACCACTCTCCATGTACCCAAGTCGGGGAAAACAGGAAAGGAAGTTCTTTATTTTTATACGCATAGGCCTACTGAGAAAACTAATTAGAACATCAAAAGGTTTTTGCTCCTCAGAGCCATCACCAAGAAATATAAATTCTTTAAAAAATAACATTTCCCCCATATTATCTGCTGCAAGTTCTCAGTTTGTGAAACTGTTCTTTCTTCATTACAGCCAAGATGCTGAGATGAGAAGATATCAAAAAGACTTAAGATTTTGCAAACAGATGCGCAGCCACATTCTTAGTTGGAAAACACTTCTCGCTGTTTCCAAAATGTCATTCAATTTCATCCTTGATGGAGAAAACCTCACTTTGAAGATACAAAAATTGGGACTATTTGGCTAGATTGTTACATATGAATTTGTCTTCTGAAGCCTTGATTCCAGCACTTTCCTTATTAAGTACTAACCTAACTACTATTTTAAAGCAAACATCTCCTTTGCCTCAGTAAAAAGTTCACCTTTATTTCCAAAAATACTTTCACAATTTCCCCTCAAAGAACACTCTTACAAAGTACTAGCACTATACTGCTATGTTATTTTTAACATGTTGCCTTTACTTCATCCTAACACTCCACAACCTATAATTCTGCAGCAGTCCACACAATTTCTACTCTTCCTTGGTCTTTCTACCAAGATTCATGAGCAGTTGCTCATTTCACCCTTTAATCAGCTTACGCTGTCCACCTGTGCCATAAATCAGCCTTTCTGTGACAGGGTGCATAGCTGTAAGTACTGTGAAATGGATTTTTTCAGGTTTTCATCTCTATCCTGCAGAAAAAGGGATATGAAGCTGCTTTATATGAAGGATAAAGCTCCACACACAGAAATACCTTCCTTTATTGGTAAAACCTCTCATCACAGACAGAGCTCCTCACAGGTCAGCAGTACTTTTGTGTAGCTAATCTTATACTAGTTCCCTGAGCAAAGTAAGGATCTATACGGTAGACTTTATTCAAGCAAATTATTTTAAAATAGAAAACACCACCAGCACCCCTGCTAGCCAAAAGTGATATTACTCTTCTGGTAGAAAAACAAAATGTAGCCCTTCAGGGAGAAAGTGCTTTCAGCAAACAAAGCTGCTATCCGGGCTCAAGGGCTGGCTGAACCCTAATTGGGGGCGGCACCAGGACATGCCCTTTGCTCATTTGAAGATGAAGATTCACTTTAGCAGAGCAGGCCTTTTCTGGTGTCACTGTGCTATGCTATTGCTCAATCTCACCACCAGTTTACACTTTTATTCCCAAGTTTTGTTGTTTGCTAAATTCCTTACAATTTGTCAACACATTCTGGTCCAGAGATAGCCACAACATATTTTGGAAGCTTCCTTTCCCAAGTCTCTTCCCAAATTTACATCAGCAATATAAAAATGATCTATTAAAAATGGAAATTGTTCTGAAATGACATGCTTAATAAAAGCATTCTAACTTCAGTAGTCTTTACAGATGGGAAATAGCTGCTGAAGCTAATACGAACCAGCAATGGCTGTATTTTTCAACAGCTCAGAGCTATATACCATGTGTACTCTTTTGTTGCAGTTTGTTTGGTTTTAAGAATGGCCCCTCTGGTATTGTAGATCCCAATCATGTCTTGCTGTCTCGTGTTCAGTAAAATGAAAAAATTTCTTCAGTAAGAAAGAATGCTTACTGAATAGACTGCACCACCATAAAGATACCCTGAATATTGAAAATTATGTGCATCAATACAGTTGGAGATGGAAGGGGATTTGTATTCAAAAGGGTTTTTATTTAATTAATTTCAAGTTATTGCCTTAATGAGTCATAGAAATTTTCATCAAAGCAATATTCATATGGCACTGATGTATCTGAATATATTAAGTAAAAGCTTTCTGTTCATCAAATATGAAACTTGAATGTGGTGTTTAACCAGGAAATATCTATAAAATATGTCTTCCAGGACAATAAAAGTGTCATCAGTGCAAACTCTGTCCTGTAAGCATATTTTAATTTATGTAAAGAAAAACTGAATGAGGCCTGAAGCATCTATTTTCACTCAAACTGGGTTTGTGTTAAAGATTTACACAAAACAGATTCTCCACTATTGCTTGTAAATTTTCATAAACACACAAGAATTTCGAATTTCACAGGTGTCATATATTTCTAATAAAAAGATTATAAAATACATGTGTAAAAGCTTGAATTCCATGCACATTTCTGCACATGAAAGCATGTTTTAAAAAAAGCATCCTACTGTACCCTGAATGGGTTTGGTTTTGTACAATCAGGAAAAACAACTCTAGCACAAATGCAATTGTTTGTGCCTGTAACTTTGCAATATTGCAGAAGTTATAGTTTGCTTTTAAGGTTCAGAACTTTGCTTAGAAGCTTTTCAAAGTAATCCGCATTAAGTCATTTCAGTAACAACTATTTCCTAGCAAAAAAAAAAAAAAAGAAAAGCAAGCCATTCAGAATTTCTTTTTGCAGGAATCTTCTCTTGGATCTTAAAAATGAGATCTATGAAGCATATGATCTTGTCTCCCTTTCAAGAGGTTTATCTGTGTGTCAAATGTGATATTATTGTGGAATGCATCAAAGAGACACATTTGTATTACACTATCTTTATCTCCTTAATAAAAGATAACTTGGATAAAATAAACACTTTTTAGTTAGAAACTTCCATCTCTTCCACTGTGATCTCTTTACTGCCTCAAAAATGAAATGAAAAGTACTGAAGAAAAATAATGTTACATATGTGACAGACTTAATGAAGGCTTAAGTTTTGCTCAAAATCCTGTGCTGGTAATATATTTATTTCACGGCTTAATATTAAGACTTTGCTGACTAAAGGCATGGTCTCAATACCCAATAAAGTTATGTGATCTGCAACAGTAAACTGTTTTCTGATACAGTAAATCAGCGGCCAGATGGTTTAAACAAACTAAAATTCAAAACGTGAAATTTCTCTAAGCTAAAATGGAATATATATTGCTCTTAGTTCTATCCATTTTAAAAATGTCAGATACGGGGCATAATTTTACTATCCTATTACTAAAATGCTTTGCAAGCAGCTGCAGATATGTATTAACATACCTCAAAATTAAACACCTCAGTGATGTATGTAGATGTTTTGTTGCTGCTGCTTGAATTAATTGTAATTTTTCTACTGCATCAGCTGGTACCTCTAAGACCATCTTGCAAGCACATTCAGTGCCTTGTTTACTGAAGGGAAGTTTCCACAAAGCACTGCTATACTAATGTTATTATGCTGATTATCTATAGCTACTGGATTGCATTACAAAACCAGTATCATCTGTTACTTTTTTTCCAGTTCATAAGACTGGCATTTCAATTTTATTTAAGAAAAGAAAAAGAACCATACTTTAGTTTACTGTGGTGCACTTCAAAGGCTCGTATTGCTTTCAGTATATGAATTTGATCTTATCTGGTCAACAAATAATTCAGAGTTTAATAAAGAAAAAGAATACGAAAAAGTGAAGATTCTTTTTTTTTGTCTTCAGTCACTTTTATACATGCTGACTGAAACAAGGTTTTCTACTTTTTTTTCAGAGCTACTTTTGTGGAATTTTAAATGCAACACAGTCACATGAACCTGGAAGATTTTATTATTAATAATACATTGTTATTTAAAGTAACTTTCAAACAAGCATACAATACACCACTTCAGTAAATTTTCGCTATAACAACAAAAGACATTTGCTTCTTTGGAGTCATTGACCACTTAAGTCTTTGAAACAAAACTGTCCCTCTATACATCAGAAAATGGTTTTGAAAAACTAATGAAATAACATATGACCAACTTCAAATAAAGAAAAATAAGAAGCAAGTTTTAGCATGTTTATTTTAATCATGCAAGAGAATGACTAAGTTTGAATGAATTGTTAAAAGCCCCCAGTGAATAGATGGAACTGTTACTAACAATGATTAAATGATTCCTATGATTACATTGCCTCAAGCCCTGGTGAGGTGATGCGAACATCTGGATTTCCAGTGTAGATCTTAACACAATCTTTTAATAAAATCCATCTTCATAATGGCCACTGAGGAATATTACTCTCATAACACAACTTACATGCAATTATTCAGTATAGCATTTGTACTTTCTGTCATTCACATATCATTGAAAGGCTTTACAAGAGTTCAGGTATTTTTCAATTTTTCAACATACTTTCCATTACTCATGTGGTACTAACAACACTCGTCCCTTTCTATCAGTTTATACTCCCACTAAATTTTGTTTGGTATATTTTGAGGCTTGCATGAAGTTTCTGGCAATACTAACCTTCACTCTACAGACACTAGGGTCAGAATGGAAAACTTACGCTACAGTTACAGTGATCAGTCATTGCTTAGTTTATATGTGCATTACACATTTCAAGAGAAGTACTGCAGCAACTCCACTCCATGTCTTCTCATGCTCTGAGATGGGATATCCTATGAGTATGTATCATTAAAATGGTACCTATAGGCAGACAGTCTCAGGACACTAGGCACGAGATGTTTTAGCTTCCTCAGTCAAATAACGTTCAAACTTTTTTTTATATAGAAAGGAGGACTCTGGTAACAATAATTTCCACAAGCACAGAGTTCTGATGTTTGCCATTGTTTTCAGAAGAAAATAAGTCTATTGGCAGAATATCAATCCTACAATAGAGTTATGTCCAGATAATGCATGGTTAGCTTTCCGTAACCTACTCAAATATGAGTATCTGACACTAAGTACAGAAACTCAATGAAGTCCTTGTTCATCTAGGGCATGCAAATGTCATACTCTGAAGATCTGCATTACTGCTTCCAGAGTATCAGGAGCACCACAACAGAAGACTGTCTGATGTTTACGATGCATAGAACAGACTTGTAACACTACCTCATTTGGGAAGTGACATTTGGAGACCATATTCTCTGCATCTGTAGGCGATTCAAGACAGCCTAAGTAAACGCCTGTCTGACCAGCATTTTTTTGAGGTGAATACACACATTCTACGTAACCTTGGAACCCACATAGTAAGCTATCTCTGTAATGCTTCCTGCACTGCTGCAACTACCAAATATCTTGGATATCAGTAGGAATAACAGCACATAAAGCTCCTCCAGAAGCACTAATGGAATCTCTCCACTTATTTTCAGGCAGGATGATTGAAAAGACAGTTTGTCAGAGATACCCGGATGGTTTCACAATTCCATCTTTTGAAGAGGAAATATCAATATCAAAGCATGGTGAAAGTTCCCACACATATAGATGGTTCCATCATCCAAGTGTCAACCTTGTCTGTTACAGCCCTTGGAGCGACTACAAGTGTCGATTAACATATTAACACAAATTGTCAATTTATTCACTATTTAGGATACCATTTTTCTTCCATTTTGTGTTTCTTGGGCATTGGCTTTGTGAGCCTGTAGTGAGATATCTAAACACTATTATTTTCTTTGATTCCCAGAGATAAGACCTCTTGTTGGACTCAGGAGGGCATGCATAACAGATATGTTAGCATAGGCTAACTGGCTCCATGCAGCATCAAGTTTTAGTATTTGGCACAAATACCCTAATAAATTTTATCACTTGAGCACCATACCTCATGCCCTGTGATATGCATGAGACCAGAAACAGCAGCTGCAATGGAGTCATATCCACCTCTCTGAACCATTGGACCAGTCTGACCATAACCTAAAGCAGAAAGAGAACAATTAGTAATTCAATCAAGGACAAGTACAACACAAACACATATTGCTGTTTCAGTACAAAAAGGAAACAACTAGTACTTCCCATCAGCTTTTGTTCACAAGTTGTCCAGATTGTACAACCAATATTGTATTCTATTTATTCCTGCACATTTTTAAGAGTAAAGAGTTGGATTTTTCACGTGTGGGTTGATGATGTGTTTCATCTTAAGTCTAGACAGATTCCTGGCCCTGCTATGTTTCATTCACTTTGGACAGAATTCCTTTTTTAATTTACTGGGTCAGCTGATATGGGATTCTCAGAGGCTCTATGGTATCTCTACAGGCCTTCAACTGCTGTCCAAGAGGGCCCATGTTGCTTGTGTTTTATTTCCACTCTGCCATAAAGATATTTTGAATATCACAAACGATACTAAAATTGTGACACTATAGTTTAGACGTATGAACGTTCCCTCCTTACTTCTCTTACTTTATTCCATATCTAAACAGAGCTACCTTCAAAATAAAACACTGTTTACAACAGAGGTCAAGATCAGCCTTTTAGCAAGTACACACAATTTGTTTGCCAAGAGTTAGCAACAATGAAATGCAAAATACTAAAAACTTTCATGGAACTGCATAAACAGTTTTGTTCAGCTATAGAATTAACTTAGAATTACAGTTGTAGCCAGAAGGATGTTCTCTTACTGTTCTCTGCTTTAATTCATCGTGTTCTTCCAAAAACAACCACAAAATCTTCAGTTGAGGAGGTCTTGCAGGATCAACTGAAGAGGTTACAAATCAAAATATCAATCCTATTCCTCTGCCAGGGATTACTGCCTGTCAATCACAGTAATGTAATAATTTAGGGCTGAAATTGGAGGCAGTTAATGTACTGCACCTGTACAATGTACTGGCCTTAGGTGGGCAAAGAGCCAAGTCTGATTTTCTTTTACAGAATCAGTGACCACCAACAGCGAGGGGAGAAGTCAACAAGTAAGGAGCAACACGTTTAACTGCTATTGTTAGTTCTAATAGAAGCCAGAGTCCTTAAGAATCAAATTTAAGGGTCTCTCCTCCTCAAAGAGGTAGCAAATTCAAAAGCCGTTCTCATGTTTTCTTTTTCACTTTCAGGAACCTCTAGGACAAATCCTCTAATCACAGGAGTAAACAGTTAGGGGATACTTGTCACACACAAGATTCCTAGTTTGGCTGGCACTTTTAAGGCAACGTTTCTGTATTACTTTAAGTTGTGAGGACAGTATTACAATAAAAATATATATCATCAGATACTGCAAGATTAAAACTTCCCGAACCTCCTAAATTCCTTTTAATTATTCTCCCGGAATAATCTTCTCTACATACAGACTGTTTGGTATATGTGAAAGTCTTAAGATTGACTTTGTTGACTACAGTATCCAATTAAAAAACATTATGCATTGGGGTAATCTTCCTCAGTTCCTCCACTTGGACCGATGTCCATGGACCAATGTTATGTACAAAATTCATAAATTATTTCTAACATACAGTGCAAAAGAATAATGATAACTTCAAACTGGAGTTAAAGCACTTTGTAACTCCAATTAAGATTTAGTAAATCATACCATGCAAAACAATATCCACTAGCCATATTGATTTCTCCATTATACCACAAACCATCTTAATTATTTGACACTTTTCTGGAGTCATCAGATCGACATTGTGCAAAGCTGAAGAGGAACTCAACTTCTACACTCAGTGTCACAGAAAATATGAGGATACTACAGCCAGCACATTGACTTTTGCCAATGTAGCCTCAAAACAGACATTTCAGAAGAAAGGATTCAACACTTTTCTTATGATCAAACCTGTAATTTTATTGACCTCACTAGAATCATAGAATGTTTAAGGTTGTAAAAGACCTCTAAGATCATCAGGTCTCACAAGAGAGAAGAGTTTACTCAGTTTTATTTGAAATCATATCTCTGACAACAGTTGACTGTGAGACCCTAGAGAGCAACTGATGACATTTCCGTTCGTATTTACACACTTAAGTTTGTGGAAACAGTGTTTTCATTTTCAAGCATAAAAGGAGTAGAAAATAAAATATGGTGGATCCACCCAAAAACGCTCTGAAGGGCTCTAACTAGGCATATATCGTTATTTCATTGGAATGAACTGTAAAACTGAAACTATAACTGTGTGGGGCCACTTCAAAAAGAAAATCTTGCTCAATGAAGAAAATACTCAAAACAACTTTAATTGAATAGTGAAAAGCATATTGAAGTAAGTGAGAAATTATGTACTGGCCTCAATTATTAACAAAGAAAAGACATCTCAACACATCTGCTCACACAAATGTTTTCATAAACAGAAAACATCTGAAAATTAAGCATTTAGTATGTAGACACAACTATAAAATGCTTTGCAATGCTCTTCTAGTAAGGACAAACACTCATCCCTCAAACACTATATTCAGGAAAGGTGACAGGTAATAAGTCATACATTTTTCTAGTGGTACTTCAGAAATACTATTTTTAAGGACTTTTTTTACATTTTTGTTTTGAAAAAAATTATTATTTAATGGCTTTCTGGTTAAAATTAGAGGTTCTAAGGAGTGCTTAACTAGTTTTCACACGTCCCAACAGATTAAAAAGAAAAAATACACAACTCTACTTTTGATCTTAATTTTGAATTTACAAAGCTAATGTGGGGACAAAATCTGTTGTCATTATAAATGCTTTACTGCAGGAACTATGGGCATATAAAATGCCTGGAGGAAGAGCCATCTAACTTTAAGACTTAAGTGACAGATAGCTATTTCTAAAAATGAAAGATTTCATTATCGAGACAAAAATCAAAGGCTGATCATTATTGTTCTAGTAAACTGCACAGCTCAATGGAGCAACTCAGTGCAGATGTTTCAGAAATAACTATAAACACAAATACAAGAAGTTTGAAGGAGAGCACAAAATTACATTCAGAAAATCTTCAGTCTGGTGCAGAGATCTCACCATAATTGTATTATATACACATACATATATATATACACACATATAAATAAATATATAAAACAACTTCTTAAAGATATAGAATGCCACCCAAAGTTTATGTTTGTCCAAATATCCTGTGTTCTCTCACACTTGAATTCAGCATGCAAAAGTGTAGGTTTGCAATTACACACACTCAAGCCTAAATAGATGTTCCTGTTTAGTATGACGTAGTTAGTGGCTTATCAAGTTTAGATACAATGGAAAATACTTTTGGCTAGAAAGAAAATCCCTGTTGAACACAGAAAGAATAGATTTCACAGTGATGGTCTCTGAAGATGAAACAAGGCAACAGATTACACTCTTGCTCTGAACTGCCTTCTACTGGAGTTTACCTCCTTAGGCTACAGTCAATATTTAAATAGTTTCCTTCTATGAGTACAGAATTTATTTTAGTCCTTTAAATCCAGAGAATATATTTTTATCTTTGGAAATATGTTGGAGAGGTAGCTGCATAGATGCCTAACTTCATGTAAAGCTTTAGATTGGTATATAACGGAATACATAAAGAATGAAAGAAAGTTTCACCTCCTCAAAACCCCTATTCAACTCCCAAAATTCCTATTCTACACCTTGTGCTAGGAAGGCACAATTTGTTCTGATACCTGCCACATCCTCACATACTTGTATCTCCAAATTATTGTAGTATGAGTTGTTTTGCTCTACTACAAAAAGTACATCAGTTTCGCAAACAAATTGGTTACAAGACACAATAACCTCCAGTCAGATCTCCAAATGTCTCCTAAAAATTGTTATTGTCAAAGTATTCCTTAATCTGCATAGCATTTGAAACCATCAGAAAACACTAATTCTAACTGTCCACTAAAGGCCTATTTGCTTATTCAGCATAGTCAGTTACATCTAGATCTTCCTGCTCCTGTCCTGGCTCTACAGTCAAGTCTATCTTCTATGTAAGTAAGTGTACCTTCATTGTCTTTACCTTCTTCTGAGCAAGAACAATTAACTGGGTATGAGACAAGTACGAAAGAACAAGCTGCACTGGCTACCTTGTATCAGCTTAAGGGGAACACAGGCTTTTACCACAGGCATTTCAAAACAGAATGTCACGGCTTTCCACCGGCAATCCCATATCCCTCACAATTTCCACCAGCAATCCTGTATCCTTATCTCAGACAAGAATGGAGAAAGATTTAGCATCCCTTGTTTTTCAGGACTTTCCAAGTGGTTAAAGATAAATTTGCAGCTGAAAATTTTGAAAGAATATTCTTAACTAAGATCTCCACTCTCTCTCTTTATTAGTCTGCGGCATAACATACAGTGTATGAATATTCAAAATCAGACATACTTAATATGATGCAAAAACTAATATCTCTGCTCCCGTATCTATTTTTTTCATAGTTGGGGGAATGTGACAATTAAAGTTTCATAAAATAATCAGCCAATATAGCATAATGCAGCTCACAGCTGTTCTAAAAAAGTCTCCAGTTGTTTGACTGCCAAATCTTCGATATAAAGCAACAAGAGAAGACTCAAGATGCCCTAAAAATGTCTTTATCTATCAAAATTGGAAGATAATCATGAGATAAGAAGTAAATCATAATAGGACTAAGATTCTCATGACTAGCTGGAGGCATTACAGAAGTAACTTTACACAAGAGACTAAATGCAAATGATTGAAGATTCATTTGGTAAACTGAATTAAAACAAATAAATTTCCTGTAAATATTGACAATACATATCCATCCAAAGTAAAACTAAGAGTGAGACTGCTGCTATTATCCAATTAAAGTACACCATTATTAATACATCACAATTCCTGACAAAGGGAAGGACTGAAAGTATTTTTTTTCCCCAGATTTCTCTATTTGGATCAGACAACTAGTAAAATAAAGACACTCTTCAATGGGAAAAAAATCTTAGCTACTTCTCTAGGGTTGGTGTGACATTCCTGCTTTGATGAAAGGGGGCCAATTAGTCTGAAATGCAGCAGTCACCTCTGACACAATGAAGCTAATCATTTCTGTGCTTAGTGTACAAGTGCCATGTGATGGCACTCAAGCTTTGGAACACACCACAGGAAAAATTATAGTATTTGCAGGCATCATATGGGACAAAAGTTCTGGAAAGAATAACATGTCATAACAAACTACTGCTAGTTTATCCACTTTAAAATGGTCAATATATTTATCACATAAAGAGAGACATACTTTGCTTTGGAATTCACCCTAAATGATTCTGTTCTGGGAGACAGAAATAAATATTATGAAGTGAGAAAGGTCAGGCTGAAGATCAGGAAAAATGTAATAACAGTAAAAGCTGTTAGACTGCACAAAAGTGTTATTAGTGAAGCTGCCAAATGCCAGATGCTCAAAAATGTCACAGTAAATTTAAAAATGCTAGCAAAAACTGTTTCCAAAAAGAACTCTGTTAGGAAAACAGACTAATGTGTCTTTCCAGGTTTAGCTCTATAATACTATGTCAGCTACAACATAGCTTTATTTCATTTTCGCCAGATGACAGTGGGATTTTTAACTACATTTATGGCAGACATTCTTCATAAATTTTAAGAAAGCCAGCAAACCAAATCAACAACTTTGTCCCAGACAAAGTTCCATGTGTCTGCAGATCCCGTGCTACTCCAAGACGTGTACTAAACACACATTTGGACACCCTGTTTGCTTGCTTAGGAGTTACTGATGAGATGATGACAGGATTCCTAACGTGTATAAAAACAATTCATTTGGGCTAGGAGCTGCCTGAAAGCATGTGGGATAAACAGACACCAATGTGTTGCAATATCATCACTTAAAGGACAATCACCCTAAAATCAATATTTTTACGTAGGCTACCTTAGATTCATTCTGAATTTTCAGAAAAAGCACAAAAATGTGCTTCATTTCTCAGGTTGTTGTGCATTTGATTTGTATTTGATGAAATTTAACACTTTCCCCAGGATAGCGGGTCACAAACAGTTTGCACCTTCCACAAAACAACACAGAAAGAAGTAAATCTTAAAGTTACTAAAAGCATAGAAACTGGAAGGAAGATAAAAACTCATGCAACACCTGAAATTGCTACTCTCTTTTCTTCAATACAATTTGCTTTCAAGCTAATGATGGCCCTGTAATTAACTGCTACAGGAAAGTCTGAATATTATTTTCTGTGTCATAAAAAGAAAGGTCAGCATTTCTTATTATGACTTTTGTCCAAAATATTTGTATCACATGCTAGAGAAAAACCAAAAGCCATCATTTCTGCACTTCTTCATGATTTGATAGCATGATAAAACTTTATAATGCCAAATATAAAACACATTGTACTAAAAGGAGAGGAAAAACCAACACGGAGACATGCTGTCAACACAGACCAATTCCCTGTAGCTCAATTCCCACATGACAAATGACATTATAAAATCAGCCTGTATAGGATATTCTGAGCAAAACATAGAAAAATATGTTCAGCATAGCATTTCTACAAATAGGGACTAAACATTGTCACAAATTCAATCCAGATAGATGGCTATCCCTGCTGAATAACAAATTAATGAGAAAAACCTTTTGACTTGTTCTACTGCCAAAAGAAAGCATTCAATTAAGGACAGCTTACATCTTTACTTAATAAAGATTAATGAAACAAGCAGAAGAACACAAGCAATTCTCTGTGATGAGAAAGGCCAAAATGTAACAGACACATTATATGAAACTTTGCAATGTCAGAGCTGCCAAATACGTTAGCAAAACGAGTAACGACTTTTGGAAAATGCTTGCCATGTGTTAGTCAGAAGGAAAGGAAGTACAACTTCCTGGGCAGGCAAACTTAGAGGAGATCAGAACCGATACAAAAAGGTGAGGTCAGAGCAAATTGTCAAGGGAGATGAAAGGAGTTAAAAAACCCTTAAGTCAGCAAGTATAAAATCTGACCAACAATCTGAAAACACATTTCATTTCCCAGTTGATGATTGTGAATGTGTACAATATATCAAATACTTTAGTGCTTTTACACACACTGATTTAGACATTCTAACCTTGTATTTTAAACAAAATCAGGTGTTATAAATTGGAAGGGAAAGATAAAATAAAATTATTAAATCAAATGCAAAACTTTCTGCTAGAATTTAGCTACTGAAAGACTAGAAGGGGACAAACAACAGTCTCTGCCAGTTATCCAATTCCACTCAATTTTCATGTGATCTGGGTACCCAGCCTCACACAACTTCTCTGAAAACACCAACCACACTTCTGGGACGCAGCCACAGACTATTTCAAACAACGCCAGCCTAGCTTTCAATAGGCTTTTAATCAGGCCTGCAAACTTCTGGGCCATATTTTCTAGCTTTTCAACATGCCAAATATAAGTTACAAGGAAGCAGTTCTTCCCTCCATAACCCAAAGTGAATTACCTACAAGCTGCTACGATCACTCTCTCTTGCTAAGTCAACTAAAGTTTAACTGGTCACACTCTGAATTTCTAGGCAGAAGCAGCTTCCCGGTCTAAGTGGAGACACTTTTCTACACGACCTTAGAAATCAAATGCAACATGGTGACCATTTTCTAAGAACAATATTTCAATTAAAAGCTTAAGCTTTTACGCGACTCTCAGATTAAGTACTCAAATTTCTTCCCTGCCTTCTAAGGAGGCTGAGACACACACAAATTCCCCACCATTGTTTCAAGTTCATACAAATATTCCTAGCTACACACTCTTAAATGTAACAACTGACTCCTTGGTACAGATACAGCTGATCTTATGACTCCAAATACTTATATTGTAAAAGCCAATTTTAAAATAGTGAAGTCAATTACTCCTAGCAGTATAGCAGTGGCATTCCCCCAGAAACCATCCAGGCTCCAAAACTTACTGAGAAACGAGCTAAATACTGAGATAAGCTGTCCGTACTAACCTCTGTGTGTTCTCACCTGCTTTGCTAGAAGTTCTCCACCCACCCACCTCTGACACACTATTACCACTAAGGTAAGGGAGCAAATGTTTGTGAGAAACATCTGTCTAATGCCGGCAATCAGCCAGGAGTCAACAGAAAGATACCAGACTTCAGCTCAGCAGATACTAACAATCTTGCTAGTCCTGTAGTGAAAAAAAAAAAATGTGTAAAGCTAAGGAGTATCTGCGAGGTGTATTTTCTATGAATATTTATAGTGCTATGGCCAAGCAGTACAGTGTCAGGATAGCCTCAAAGAAGTCTCAACTCTGAGGTCACTGATACACAGTAATCACTGATAAGGACATGATTATCCTAAGAGAGAAATTTAAAGTAACTACTTAATTACGTAATTATTTCTCATCAGGATCAGACAACATTCCTCCTGAAGTCGGTATTGCCTGAACAGACCTTTGTTTGCTGTGACTGTATATAGTTTTGTTGACAGACAAATCTGTGCAGCAATGTTCAGTGAAGAAACTGATTCAACTGCACTCAGGGGCTGCTCCTCCACATAGTACACGAGTTCTGAATTCTCCCTCTAAGATCAAATACATAGTCCCTCAAGGAGCATTAATGATTACTATCTGAAGCTGGAAACGAGCGTCACGCAAACTCAAAATCAGTACAAAAGTTTTTCTAAACTTTCTCTTTGATTTATACACACAAAATATGTAAACAGCTCAAACCTTACTTAGCTCAAACAATGAGCACACACCTGTCCCCTATTTCTGAAATCATGAACTATAACATGAATTTCTTTTGCAGTCCTGATATAACATTAATTTTCTGTGCAACGTAATGAAGGTGTAAATCCCAGCTTGCAGTTTAAATAAACTGCTCTTGCAGATCAGATGGAAGTGAAAATTTGCCGTACCTTACCAGCACATTAGAGGCTAAGTAAACAAAGAAAAGTTGGAAGAGCGTGTTCTTCGAAATATGTATGAAAGTGATATTGAATATTCTTAACATTAACAGATTCTCTGATTATACAATGCATAACTAAATGTAATAGTTCCTGATCATTTACAGAAATTTAATATGTGAAGTAGTAAAAAATAAATGCACCTGGTTAAATGAAACAGCTGAATCTAATAACTGATTAATTCAATGCATTGCCTAACTTGAATAGTGTTCTGCTAACAGATTTTGCCAACTGGCTCCTTAGGAAGGGTCATTTGTGAACAGAATCTTTGCCTTCACAAAAAAATCTCTAGTGGACACAATTGTTATATCAGGCACTTGAGGTTATTTCCCCTCTGTACAGATTTTTCTAACACAATTACCTCTAATCAAATCTCTGACTCATATCTCATTGATGAGAAGCACCTTCTAAATAAACAAATACAACACAAAATATTACAAGACACCAGTTGTTCAGTCCAAACAACCGAACAAACTTGTAATTGGACAGAGTACTCAAATATCTTGGGACATCACATTGTGAAGGTTTTCAGAACTACAATAAAGGTAATGGAATTAGAACCATTTAGAGGAGGGGAGAGGTATATTTACTTACAAACCATGTATTTTACTTTATTTAGGTTTTTCAGTCTGAACGTCAAAAGATGTTAGGATTCATTACCAAATTCACTCCCACATATGTTAAGATCATGACTTTAATTTGACAGAAATAAAAGAAACTGACAATCGTATATTATATACCCTGAGCAGGCACATGATGTATGATACCCCTTTTTATTGTACAAAGGATACAGTTTTAAGTAAGCACCTTCTAGTTGCAGTTTCATAAAATTATTTTGGCAGATGCACTCTCTTGTAAAAGGTTAAAAAAATTTGGCCTCTCATTCTCCTCTTGAAAAGGTGATCAGAGTCCACTGTAAGACATTATCACAATGGCATTAGGTACCCCTATAGTGACTTTCCAATATCTACAAGGATATCCATGAGACAAGAAAGTCATCCTATCTATTAGAAAGCTTTTTCTTACTGTTTAATTGGAATATTTTTTCTAAAATTTTAACAGTTACTTCTTGTCCCACGTATCAAACAGATTATTCTCTTCCCTTTACGAGAACTTTTACTTATGGAAAGCCTGTTATCCACAAACCTATTCTCATTACACCCTTACTTTGCAGTAACATCTACGACTTACAATGACAAAGTTTTCTCTACAAGACAACTTGCAGATCAGTGGGTTTCAGCCAACTCTGACATAAACACTAAGACACAGAATGCTTTTACTGTTCAAGTACATGGAAAAGTGCCAGATGCTGCCATCATTGCAATTTCTGAAAATTACAAAATACAAGCTATTTTTCAATAGTTTGTGTCTTCTACACCCCAAATTGTTTTCCTTTTCTTTGTTAGCTACTGACAAAGTGTTTTATTTTATCACAGTATTTTAAAAACAGAAGTAATGAAGACCATATGCTTACTGGGAAACATTTTCAGGTCAACACCAGCTACTTACAGTCATCTTACCAATCTAACAACACCCACAGAAAATACTGTGAATGGGCACAAAAGACACTGCATCTTTGCACCATTTTAATAAGTCATATTGATTTCTTTGGCGAAATCTCAAACCTCACTATTTTAAACAGTGAGACAAAAACAAGAAAACCATCCAAAAATCCTGCAATCCTCGTACAAAATAAGTCCATCAGGCAAGGAAGAAAGATTAATAAAACAACATAAAGCAGAGAAGAAGGCTACAAGAGAGGAGATTCCTTTAGATCTCCTTTGGAAATCAGCAGAGAAATCTTTAGTAATAACAAAAAACGTTTGGTGATCTTTTCTTGGGTCTTCTCTTTAGAAAATTAGAACTCAAACACAATAAATGCTGCTTTACAAAATCCTACAGCAGGGCTTCTGAAGTTGCCTAAAATCTTCCAGCTTTATTTCTGTTAACTTGGCGAGGCATCAGTCCAAGTATAATAGCTACCGAAAAACAAACATTAAGCCATCAGTAAGTGTCTCCACAATTGTACCGTGTTGCTATGCTGTTCATATCCAGGATTTCAGTGCCTAATCTGGTTTCATTCACTGTAAACTAACCCAGTGTCATATCTTACAACTCACAGGCTCTGTCTTCTATGGTATTCTTCATTAGGACAGAGTCCAAAATCCTGACATTTCAGATTTTATACAAAATACTGCTAATTTCAGGGTGCTATTTAGATGAACAAATAAGCAAAGAGCACGAAGTCATAAGAAAAATATTACTTCCATGCACAGCTGAAAGTCAATACTTCATTTTAAATCAAGGAAGAATCATGACTTGATCATTAAACCTCGTATATGCTTCATATTGAACAAGAAATGCTAACACACTGTTTCAGATGAACACTCATTTTCAACTGTTTCTTATTCCTAAACTCAGAGTATTTTGGACATTCAGGCTACGTATGACTGAAGAAATAATTGCAGAAAAAAACAGCCAAGCCCTACTAAGAGGCTTAATGCCAGTGCAAAAGTCTAGCTCAATTACTTACACAAAAAAAAAAAAAAAGCACTCTAGCTGCTGCTCGTGTGCTGGCAACAAAAGCAGCACAAACTCAAAGACTGTGTCACTTTAGCTAAAAAGCCCACCTTCCTGGAGGTGCACAGCAGATCTGAATCATGCAAGGATATCAGTCCTACCAACAGAGAGGGGATCCTGTCAGCTCCCATCTGTTTCTCAGCAATCTTTGTTTCAACACATCTCTTTTCAGCTTCCACCCTTTTCATATTAGTTTGCATAGACTGCCACATTTTGGAAGTTTGGAAGTTTGGTCTGTGTCAATGCCAGAGGTCTTCAATACTCTAGAGGTACTGGCAAAACGCTACAAGTATAAGGCAAATATAGCTTCCCAAGCCAGATTACACTTCATACCAGGATGTAAGACTATTGTGTTGGTTTTATTTAGTAGAGGGGGGCTATGGTGGCAACTCTGTAAGAAGCTTCTAGAAGTCTCCCCTTTGTCCAGTGGACTTGGCCAGGCCTAGGGCAGACACACCACTGACCAGGGCTAAGCCAATTGGTAGCAGGCAACATTTTCCCCGATAACGCCTCTGCGATAATGTATTTAAGAAGGGTAAAAATAAAAAAAAAGATGATATGAAGAAGTGGGGACAGAGGAGAGGTGAGAGCCTTGTGGGCCTTGCAGGCCTCACGCCGGGTGACTGTCTGGGCCCAACTCAGCTGGGCTGCAAGAGGTGGAGGAGAGGAGATGTGAAGAGAACCTGAGAGGTGTCTGCCTGCCAATTGTCAAGAATTTCTTGTGAGAGAAACAGCTGCAGACGCCAAGGTCAGTGAAGAAGGAGGGGAGGAGTAATGCCGCTCCTGGCCAAGATTCCCCTGCAGCCTGTGGTGAAGACCATGATGGAGCAGGTTGTCCCGCTGCAGCCCATGGAGGAGCAGAGATCCACCTGGAGCCCATGAAGGACCCCACATTGGGGCAGGCGGATGCCTGAAGGAGGCTGTGGCCCTTGGAGAGCCCGCGCTAGGGCAGCAGTTCTGGAGGGACTGTGGCTCATGGAAAAAGGACCCACGCCAGAGCAGTTCACGAAGGACTGTTCTTCACCCAAGGAGAAAGGAGCAGCATAAAGCGATGTGTGATGAACTGACCATAACCCCCATTCCCTCTTCGCCTCTGTGCTGCTCAGGGCCAGGAAGGAGGAAAAGACAACGTTAAGACCGGGAAAAGGGAGGGGTGGGCTGAAGTTATCTTGTTCTCTTTCTCATTATCCTACTTTGGTTTTAATAATAAATGGTTTTCCCCAAGTCAAGTCTGTTTTGCCCGTAATGGTAACTTTGAGGATCTCTCCCTGTCCTTATCTCAAACCTCCAGCCTTTTTTCTGGTATTTCTCTCCCTGTTCCTTCAGAGGGTGGAGGGAGAGAGAGAGACTGCATAGTTTGGTCCCAAGCGGAGCTAAACTACAACAACCATTTACAGAGACACATTTCAGAGCAGACTAATTTCACCAGCAAAATAAAAGTTTTGCCAATATAATAACGTATTTGCTAATAGCTTCCACCAAAACAGCTAAACCAGTCAGTGTTCACACCTCTCCACATTCCTGACTGGCACAGCTGAGCTGACAGAAGCCTGTTGTATGGAAAACAGCTTCATACTCAGTTCCAAAAAGTTTGTCAACCAGCTGAATTTTACCGAAGCCTCCTCTTTGGAATAGGCCTGTTTAGAATGCTAATTTTGCAAGAAGCAGAGCAAAACATATAAACTAACCAGCAATACAAATTTGTTTTAAGTAGGAAAATTATTCTTTGGTTCTGCATCCTGAAATAGCATAACTACATTAGTCTTGTACAGGGAGGTATCTTTAAAGTTTGGGTTTTATTCTGAAACATCCTAAAAATGTATCTTTGCGATACTTAGTTTCAATCATTCCTGAACCGAATTCACACTTTTTCTGTATAACACAGGTCAAAAAACATTACTGCCATCACCACTAGAAAAACTTAATGACTCAAAAAGCCAAGTCCATTTCACTTCTCCTCCATTTAAGAGCTACCAATCCGAATTGCTGTGCAACACAACTCTGTCAAACTTTGTTGGTTCACATTTTATTCTGAGACCTTTCGGAAAGTCATGTTCTCCAAATAGGATGTAAAGGTGTACGTAAAGGTGTACCAGTCCTGCAACTGGTATTTGGGCAACACTTCTATTGATTACACTCTGGAGGGACCAGAGCACAGCAAATCTGCCCTTGTGCTGAGCTGTGCTAATGGATGTAAAAGTTTAACTGGTGTATGAAAAGCATAGAAGCAGTACAGGAACATGAAAAGAAATGCACTAGATCATTCTCAAGGCCCGGCTAGCTACATATTCTGTCTCCAGGAATGGAGAAAAACAGATGCCAATAAGAAAAGGATAAGCCTATCTAATGTATTTTGCAAGTACTCTCCCAGTTCCAACAGTTTGCAGCTAACAGGCTTCCTGAAGAAGTAGATATGGTTTTAAGTTTGGTTTTTTTTTTTCCCAGGGTTCATCTTTACAGCATAATAGAAATGTGACATCTCCCAAATCAACTGTTTAGGGGTAAGACATACAGAAAACTTCTGCAACTTTCAGGTGCTTAGACTAAGCAAGTACTTTCAACTTATTTAATTACAACATAAAAAAAAAAAAAAAAAAAAAATCTATGAGGATTTTGAACATTACAGTATTCCAAAAAGCAATCTCAAAAATTCCAGTCCTATCCATCAGGCTTCTGAAACATAACGTATGACTCTTAAAAAGAAGTATTAGAAAATGTGAACAAGAAAGTAGAAGTAATTCAAAGTAATCCCATTATTTGTCATCTGTTTGCAAGTCCGATTAACAGTGGAGTCACTGTTTCCCAGTTATCCTCCAAATGATAAGGATTTTTTGGGGGGTTTTTTTGGTTTGGTTTTTTTTTTTTTGGTAAATGTAAACATTATCACAAAATAACCTAATGCCCTATTAAGAAAAAACACCAAATACATCATTAAATCCAGTATGGAAAAAAACCTACTAGGTCTAGCACACTCATATAATGGTTTTCATTTGTGTCCAGAAAAGCAGAAGAGGTAAACACCTGTTTGCAGATGGATCACCTATGATACAAAACAGACAGCAAGGAAGATTTAAGATCTTCACAAGCAGCAGAAATGAAGATCAAATTCCTTGTAGAGCATCAGAAAGAACCCCCTGCTTGTGCTGATGTGCTTCAGTAGCCTAGTAATTAGCACCGTGGTCTGGGAAAATAAATTAAAATCTCCCACTGGTCCTCATCATTTATTTCCCAAGAAAGCAGTCAACTGTCGGAAGATTTTAACAATATTTGCTTTATTTTATCTATAAATAACATTTACAAAAATGTTATTTCATGTGGTTAGTTTATACTCCATATACTAAGTATTTTAGTTTGGGAAGAAATACTGGCCACAAAGTGCCAATCCTAAGGCAGCAGACTCTGTTCTGGAATGGGTCTTGTGCCAAGCAAAAGGAGGTTTGGGGACTTCACAGGTGACTTTCTACAAGACAGAGTGAAGCAAAGGCACAATGCTACCTTAACATTTACTGCCAAAATGAAGTAAATCCTTAAAACAGGATAATCTCTAAACATGTAGAGGTGATTTTCAGACCCCTCCGCTACAGAACCATCTTCCTTTAATCAACAGATATCTCTTTTCATAGTCTCCTTCCTGAAGTTTTACATTTACACAAATCGTCTTTTATTCCTAAACAAGTACTGAGAGTAGATTGACAGCACATACTGCTACTCCATGACAAATGGCTCAAAAAGATAGGCCACAATCGATACAGCTGTAACACTCTAGGACAATTTTACCATGCTGGTTTATAGATAGCTCAATTTTTTCTACACAACACTATCATGTGACATTAACATATTCTGACTGGCCTAAAAAATTTACTTTTTTAAAGGAAAGAAGCTAAGCAAACAGACCAAAGTTGTTCTCTCCAGGAATTTACCAGCAGAACTATGTACTACATAAGACCAACAATTTTATAAATTAAATCTCCGTTCCAAATTGTTGCAGAAATTGATGTTTAGAATTAACATAGTCTTAAAAGCATCAGTACATTTGATTATATATTGATGGCCACCTCAGATATCAGAATAATTACATGTGAGAGGCATAATAAACCCTCTTAAAGCTCCTGCTGCATGCTATAAAGCTAGTTCTTAACTGTAAAAAGAACCAGTTACTAATATGTCCAAACACGTAGCTTTCACTGAAAATTATGAAGGAGCACATCAGCGCAGGGCATAAAAGCACTGAAGTATTAAATTCACCGCTCTCCGTATCTGAAAACTGCAAAGACATACTGTAACCTACCCTCCTCAAAATCAGACCATTATTAAATTTGATAGAATCATAGAATGGTTAGGGTTGGAATAGACCTTTAAAGGTCATCTAGTCCAACCCCCCTGCAAGAAGCAGGGACATCTCCAACTAGATCAGGTTGCTCAGAGCCCCCTCCAACCTGGCCTTGAATGTTTCCAGGGATGGGGCATCCACCACCTCTCTGGGCAACCTGTTCCAGTGTTCCACCACCGTCAGTGTAAAAAATGATTTTCCTAATATCTAATCTAAATCTACCTCCCTCTATTTTAAAACCATTACCCCTCATCCTTTCACAACAGGCCCTGCTAAAGAGCTGCTCCCTGTCTTTCCTATAGGCTCCCTTGAGGTACTAGAAGACCGCTATAAGGTCTTCCTGGAGCCTCCTCTTCTCCAGGCTGAACAGCCCCAACTCTCTCAGCCTGTCCTCATAGGAGAGCTGCTCCAGCCCTCTGACCATCTTCGTGGCCCTTCTCTGGACCCTTTCCAACTGGTCCATGTCCTTCTTATGTTGGGGGCTCCAGAACTGGACACAGTAGTCCAGGTGGGGTCTCACAAGAGCAGAGTAGAGGGGCTGAATCCTCCCTCGATCTCATAGCTAACAGATCCTCCCTCGATCTGTTGGCTGTGCTTCTTTTGATGCAGCCCAGGATGTGGTTGGCCTTCAGAGCTGCAAGGGCACATTGCCGGCTCATGTTGAGCTTCTCATCCACCATCACGCCCAAGTCCTTCTCCTCAGGGCTGCTTTTGATCCATTTGCTGCCCAGTCTGTATTTGTGCCTGGGACTGCCCTGACCCATGTCCAGGATCTTGCCCTTGGCCTGGTTGAACTTCATGAAGTTTGCATGGGCCCGCCTCTCCAGCCTGTCAAGGTCCCTCTGGATGGCATCCCTCCCTTCCAGCGTGTCGACAGCACCAAACAGCTTGATTAACTTTCTTTCACATATTGATCCTGAGGTGTACAACAAACAACTGACACCACTTAAGTTTGGTATTTTAAGTCAGTAGTTACCTGCTGGCTTGTTCCAAATTTCCTGAATTAATATCTTAGTAATTGTGCCTGTTCTCCTGATGTGTTTAATTGACTCCTCTTTCATTTTTAATTCTACTAACATCTTGCTCTTAAGGACATAATAAGTAGCAAACTGCAGAATATTAAAAGGCAAAATTTTCTCTGCAATGCACTACCAACTTTAAATATACCAACTTCCAGCTTCACAGGATGCCTTTATTTACCACACTTCATAAAGAAAATGGCTCTTGTAGCTACTTAACTTTCTGAAAACCAAAGACAACCCACTTCTCCAATGGTCATATCTGAACTCCTATTATTTTAATTATTCACTCACAAAATTTTTCTTAAGATTTTCTTTTCTCAACACCCTCATTCTTCAAATACCAAGTAGCAATTTGACTACTACACAGTAAGCAAGGATTTATGCTGATGCTTTCACATACCATCAGGATCTTCATTTACGAACTATGTTAAAATTTACAGAATGCTTTAGGAAGAGCAGCTTAGATGGCCTAAGAAATCCAGCAACGTATGTTCTGAGGTACTGCCTTCCACATCAATCATGAAATATCAATAGTTATTCCTCATATAATGCAAAAGCTAAGATATCAGGGAGTTCTAATCACTCTTGAAGCAATTTTGCTGTTGTTTACATCACATTTGCCTAGCTTGTCTATGAAAGCATTACTTCACAGTGTCAAAGACAAAATATACAGTCAAAATATATAGAACATATTATCCTGTTATAGACAGGTAACTATATTGTCTCAATAAAGTTTTGTGTCTCCACAAATCCAGTCTGCTACTGTTCTCATTGACTATTTTATCTCTAGACCCCGATTACTAACTTCTCTTAACTGCCTACTCACAGACAACCCGAAGCTATCAAAAAAAAAAAAAAAAAAAAAAAAAAAAAAAAAAAA
>WHYT01015272.1:0-10773 GCA_009806455.1 Tetrax tetrax | reverse complement strand
AAAAGCAGTCAGGACTCCTGATTAACAGATTTGTTAAGCTCACTTGATCCTACTGACTGAATTATCAAGGCTGTGCTTCTGTCATGTACCTGAAGACCCTTTATTCCTTTGTTTTCAAGATGATCATGGATTCTGAGATTTGCCCTCATCTATACAGAATTTACAAGAAGGGGAAACAAAATTTATTCTAATCATGATATTCTTCTTAATTAAAAAAAATTACAACCTTATTACTTTTCTTTGTAGGGCTTCGGCTCAGGACACAATTCATATTTATGTATGAGTAACCAGTGTCTAAAACTTGACTTTCTTCTTGCCAACTATTTTATAGACACAAACACTACTTTTCATGATAACAAATACATTGCTGAACAATGCTCAATTCTATACACATCTGTCCTGGTTTTACCAGGAGACAATTGAAAACAAAAGCCTGCTATAGATAACTTCCCTTTACATATTCTTTTTGACAAAACTGCAAACAGAAGAAGTTACATTCTGGTTCCATTTGAGACACAATAACGGAATGTCAAGACCTCTGCAGCAAATACTTCTGAAAAATATTGCTCTAAATCAAGCAGAATGATGAACAACTACACAAGTAGAGTCACATTTCAATAATGCCTCATCACTTCAGTCCACAATGTTGCTATATCACAGGTAAGGATGCCGTTGATTTAAGGAACGGAAAGCTGTAGTGGTTATGAAAGCAAGTTCAGTAAAGGATAGAAACTATAAGAAAGTACTTTGTTACAGGAGATCTCCATTCCACAGCTAGTGTGGTAAATATTTAATAGAGTTAGTTCTCCCACTGGACGTTCCATAATTTCACATCTTGGGAAGTAATTCTCATACGTGTTTGACTATTTCAGTGACTCAAGCTAAGAGAAAAATTAATATTGCTGCTGGCAGGAATCATTTGTCTGTAGCTCTAAGTACAGCCAGTTATCCTATCTTCAGCATCACGATAGCTTTACATTACACTGGTACAGGAGATCTTACCAGCAGAAAAAGCGTGGAAAGTGCAGCACTGAGCTTACAGAGGATGCTGCTCTTGCATGGCAAATGAGGGAGAAGAGAGTTGCTGCTTTGATTCAAAAATTATGTGGGATTTGAACTCAGTCAGGGCACCTGAGCCTCAAGCACAAAGGTTATATTGCAAATTCTTAAGTCACCAGCCATTCAACTCCACAAAACATAAAAAGGTTCTTCATATTGCAGATACAAAGTTATACAATTACAACCAGAATCAAGCAGTAATCTTCCTGCACAAATATCAAGATGGGAAAAGTGGAACTTTCTAACCACAAATAGTGGCAGTCACACAAGAAGCTTACACCGAAGCCATCTTTTCTCCAGCTCATCCTGACTCATAGGCCCAGCTTCCTTTAACTCTTCAAACAGGTCCAGCCCACACATTTGGAATCAGTGGACATTCAGTGTAGAGTAGTTTTTCTTTCACCATTTCTAAAGGTCAAATAACAAGCTAGTCTTCTTATGCAAGAGAAACAATTTTTATAGCCCTTATTTAGAATGTAACTAGTTTATCCAGAAACACATCTGTGTTATACTACGCAAAATTATTCCAAATGACAGTGTCCGTTTCCAAAACCTTTAAATGATAAACACACAGCTTCATAAGAAATAAAAAAATAAATAGTTCTGTTCTGCAAAGAGAAAAGGCACTGCAGAATCCTTGGGTTATAAACTCCAGAGATTTCCATACGAAGTGTCTTTTACATAGCTGTCGAGGAAGAAAAAAGGTCAAAAGTATCAGAAAATTTAATGTGTTTCCATTTCATGCAATATTCCCAACAAAAAATAGTACTAGACAAATTCCACTTACTGCAGGACACATACATTCTAACTGTGAAAAAGTGATTGGAACTGATATTGAAACAAACAGTAACAGAAGCCAGCTAACCCTCTTAGATGTGTTAGTACTGCAGGGCTAAAAACACAGCACTAGCAAGTCGCAGATCTTCTGTTTCTCAATAAATAAAACAGGCATGACAAAGCACAAGTTTCACAGAAGGTGAAATATGATGCTTTTATTAATTTTATTTCAATGGAAAAATAGATCACCCTTAAAAGATCCTTACTTTCTGAACTCAAATATTGAAAAAATAAACAAATATTAAATTTGACCTACAGGACTATTTCTCAGAAAAATGCACAGCAACTGAAGTAATGAATACGCTGTAAAGTTCAAAAACCTGCAAATACTGAAATCCACTGTCTCCTCTTTGTATACTATTCACTGACTTCATCAGATCAGTCCAGCTTGAATCTTTCTAATGAAACAGTACAGCATGATAAACACAGCAACAGTAAAAGGAAAGCACTAGGCTGTTAGACTTTTTCCTTGCAATATTTTATTTGAAGCTTTTGATGACATTTTCATGTAAATTTTCTATTTAAAAATCGTTAGAAATTACACTGACCATTGAGTCCAAAAGCCCAGCATACAGAGGCTATATACTGTAACTTAACAAGTTTGCTGCACACTTGGATATTTTTAGCTATCAGATATTAAATTAGTACTTGAAATGCAGAGTTTATTCTTTATTACTAAAGATCAAAACAATAGAAAATAGGCACAGTCTGCATGCTATCAAAACATACCTCTCTGATTAGCTTTGCTCCTTTTGAATCCTTTATGTTGATAGCTATACTCTGGGGATAAAAAAAGATAAAACAGTAATATATGTGAAAGCCCTTCTGGTGATTATCAGCCTCTTCTAAACACAACCAACAGTCAAGCTTCACACTACAGCAAAATCAAGTAAGTAAATTTTAGCACACATCCCACCTCCTCCTGCAAAAAAAAAATTCTGTTGGTAAAGCAAGCTCAGCTGTCTCACCAAGGGATCAGACAAGCACCAAAACAAGTCTAACGTGCAGCTGGGAGCTGCACTGCGGTCTGTTTCCTGTATGTTTGCAAAGCAAGTACACATGGGGACACCAGAAACATTTGTTTCAAAGACAACAAGCCATTAAACAGCTCAGGCATGTCATGAAACTCCATCTTAATCCTGAAGTTTCACAAGCTACCTCTAGCCAACCTGGTTGTGGTATGATGCCTGCTCTCCTCCAGCCCCAGCTGCCAAGTGACAATGCAGGTCAGCTGAGCTGATACACCCGGAAAAACTGGTGCTTCAAATAAAATAACCCTTACTTTCAGCAGGATTCATTTTCAGTCAATTTATACCAGCAACAAAGGACTGGCAGGACCACTCTTGCTTTTCGAATTTGCCTCAGCTGACCACAGCACCATACCAGTGGTTTGCAGCCTTTTTGTTGAAAATAACTGTTTTTCTCCTGAAATTTAATCATCATAACTTAAGGCCAATGCAACTATTGCTCCATTATATATGTTAAGAACCAAACAAAGAAGAGTTATGTCTTCAGTTGTAATTACAGAAAATATAGGCTAATGTTCAATACTGCACTCCATTTACCTTTTTATTTCTATTGACACTGAGAAAATAAACACTTTCTGTTCCAAGAAAAGGTGGGCCCCAGGCTCTCGTATCATCACCGGCTCCTGAAAGAAATACCATCACATTTTCATAGTTGTCCAAGACCACACTCCCAACAAATACGACGAATAAAAAGTTTTCCTCCAACATCATATTTAAACCACCTAAGCTTCATCTAGCAGGCAGGATAAAAATTAGTTTAATATATATATATTTAGGAAATTTATGTCAAAAAAAAAAAAAACAAAACCCCACCTAAAAGTGAATGTGATTAAGCAAAGTGAACATAGTGATGCCTAGCTCTGGGATTACTTTTAGGCTTTAAAACAGTAATACGCAGCCACACACCACCAACGTATTTGTGGTTTTTTGGTTAGTTTTGTTTGTGAGTTGGTTTGAGGTTTTTTTTTTTTTTTTTTTTTTTTTTTTTTTTTTTTTTTTTTTTTTTTTTTTTTTTTTTTTTTTTTGAAGAGGGGTGTGTTGTTTGTGGGCTGTTGTGATGTGGTTTGTTGTTGTTTTTTTGGGGGTTTTTTGGGTTTTTTTGTTTTTAAAACTTAGAGCAGAGCTACAATGCCATTATTTTAGGCAATCTAGAAGAATTCAGTAGAAGCTCTTGCCCTGCACTGAGTCATACAGTACACATGGTCAATAAGATATTCCTGAAACACTGGACACAACATTAAGATACCACTGATCAGCAACAACTTCCTATGTTGCCGGCTACAGAAACACCAATAAAAAGAAGCACTTGCTACAGCTGGTGCAATCCCCCACCTCCAGCCCTTCCAGAAGTGTTCCTGCCTTACATAAAGGCAAGATGGCATTAAAGCTGCTGCAGACACGGATGTCACTGTATCATGTATGTTTAATTTCTAAATTTAAACCTTTCTTAAATGTCACGAAGACTGGCAATCTGTTTTAATTAGAATTAAAACTAAGATTGGCAATCTACTTTAATTAGAATTAAAGCTAAATTTGAATACAGATATAACCATCATCCCGAGTGCTAGCAAGCATGCACATTCCTGTATCTATTTCAATATCCTAGACTTCATCTCCTTGTTAACTTCACATGAGTGAAAATTTTCCTTAGTGAGGCAACACAGAAGGCTATGGTATTAGCATAGATACAGAAAGAAGGTGAAAGACCCTCAGCTCTACACAACAAAGCCACAGCCACAATTACACTACACACTGTGGTGACACAAAGTCTACAGCTATTTAAGATTCCTATCTAAAATTATCTAAGATGTTTTGGCTCAGAGGGAACTGAGCTGAAGATTCTGAATTCCCAAATGGGAAAAATACATTTTCCATAATTCTTACGTAACTAATTATAGACAGATTTGTATGTGTGTCAAATTTTGCATGTCAAACATTGCACTTCAGACCCTATTTTAACCTTCACACCACACTACAAAAAAACACCATACACCTAAGCATTCATAAGACCAATTTAAAATCTAAGCAGAGTCCAAACAATTCCAACAAAATCAATTTAGTGATGAGTGATGGAATATGGTGCTTCAGTAAGTGATGACTCAGTACTGTTTTATACACTAATACCCGAAAAAGTTACCTCACCTTACAACTTCAGCCTTCTCACACTCTTTTCTAAATACAGACATAGACTACTTCTTATCAAAACACACATACATGGAGCAGGTTAAGCTTAAAGCAAACAGATCACATATGTAGAAGCAAACCTACTAATAACTAGTTCTGTACCACACCAGAAAGAGTACAAGGATGTAAACTGTTCCCAAAACTTGAAAACTGCTAGCTCAAAAAACCCCATACAAATAGGTACAAAATCAATTATTTCTTAGCACAACACCATACCCACATAGTCACCAAAAATACACCATCATCAAATAAACACAGTATTGTCTTTGCAGATGTTTTCAAAAGTTTTCAATCTTGCATTCTCAATCATATATTAAATATACAAACAACTACTTGTTAAACTACCCCACATTCTTATAATATATAAAATAGGTAAAAAAAAAAATCTTACCTGGTCTTTCCACTTTGATAACTTCAGCACCTAGATCTCCTAAATTCATTGTGGCAAAGGGCCCGGCAAGCACCCTGTAGTATTAAAAAAAACCAATTGTTTTCTTAGTTTTTCCTATCGGAATATTTACATCTAGACAGATTGTTCCAAATCACAAACAAAACACAAACCTTGTTAAATCAAGAATTTTCACACCATCCAATGGCTTTATGTTACTAGCACCTGACAAGAAACAGAAAACAGTAACTCACTCTCCAATTTTTTTTTGTAAGATATGTTTCTCATTGGTAGTATGAAACACTGTTTTCATGACACCCTCTCATCATCCTCCATCATCTTCCTCCTCAAATAAAGGATAATAAAGCTTTCTGCACATGTAGGTTATTAGGAGTATATTACATTAGAAAAGCCTTTCAAAGTTAGAAAACTTTATGGTTAACATTGCAGACCCTACTCTAAACATCTAGCAATTCTACAATAAAGCTACTTTTTAGAAATATTTTTATATGTGCCACTCATATAGTTTTTAAAGAGCAATCTGAAGAAAGATCCAATAAAAGCATAGCAAGCAACATCAGAATGACACAAATGAAAACTAAGCACGGTATCCCCACAAAGCATTTCGACCTGTGTAGACCTATTCACTTGCATTACACACACACAAGAATATCTGCACTTCAAAAAAGAGACTACAAAACTGAAGACAGAATATATGAACCAAGTAAATACTACTTCTGTCTTTAACTTTCAATGACAGTCACACAAGCAAGATAACTACTAGGAAATCACAATGCTTTCATCCTTTCCTTCACCCTTTGCAATCTGACTAGCTCTAGGAAACGACAGCAGCGGCAATAAGCGTCACAGACAGAGCAAGCAATCTCAAAGTCTAGACCACAGGTTTGCCAACTATCTCCTGGGTGACCTTGGGTTATCTTCTGCTAAACAGCAGAATTGTAGACTGGGGATACAAGCACTTTACCATCCCATGTGGATGGCAATTTCATTACTATTTAAAAAAAAAAAAGGAAAAAAAAAAGCACCTGCCTCCTGGTAACAACACAAAAATTACACAATACTAAGTTGTGCTAAGCATCGCTTCCTGGAGTTTGTCCAGGTCAGAGAAAAATGTAAAACACAGAAAAAAAAAAAAAATTAATTCAAGCATAGACTTCCTTACAGAACAAGAAGGAGAAAAGAACCACAACCCCTCAAAGCATGCAGGGCAGTGTGGTGCATCTTCCCAGTCACAGAGCAGTGAATATCCCTGTCATCTCCTTCACACTCCCTCCATCAGACCTGAGCCACCTCCCTTAACTTTTCTTCCTACCTGACTGCATATATGGTAAGAAGGAAATGGATATATGTAGAGAGATGTAATTCAAAAGCTACACAGATATGAAGCAGCATTGAGAATTCAAGGCTTCCGCCAAAATGTTTTCATTCACTGTACTGCTCTCTGTGAGAAGACTTGCATCCCATTCTTCATCTTCAAGACATTTCCCTCAATTATTACCAATCACTTCAGAGGGATTTGAGTTTAACGGGGTTTGGTTTTTAATAACAATAAGCAGACCAAGCAGCATGTTGAAAACGTGCTTATCTAGGAGCGGCCATGTGTTTTGCACATTTCAAAGCCTTTAGGGAAACTCAGGCTGCCACCTCTCTCCAATGCTGCACAACTCAGTGAAGGTTCCAGGTGTTGGAAAACACTCGTGCTAGTGATGGGTAAACACCACCGATCCTCCAGCCTAACCTCAGTTTCGTCAAGTTCGCTGGAGCTGAGCAAACACTTAAGCATATGCTTGTCTGGTAAGGAACTGAGCGCACCATTTGCTTCACGATGGCACTACTCCGTATTTACAGAAAATACGTAAACAACAGCTTTGAAGAGCACAGCTCCCTAAAAAAAAAACAAAAAACAAAACCTACAAACCCCAAACCAACCACATTTTAGTTAACAAAAAGGGTCAATCTTCCTCTATTCTTCCCACACCTTTTAAAGCTGCACTCTCTTACTCAATGGCTCATTTATTCTCCTCCTGAGCCAGCATTTAATATTACTTAGGTTTCTCACAGATACACTACCAGAACAGCAGCAACTTTTCAGAACCAAGAGGTTCTCTCCCTGTGGTTGAGTTGCAGGAAATCCATAAAGATTCCATTTCTCAAAGAAGCCTATAGTGTTAAGATTAGCCTGCAAACCTGCATTTATGCATAACGAAGACTGATGAATCCTTACTAATTATCATATTAGGGTAACATCTAACACACCATTCAGGGTTTAGGGCTCTTCTATAGTTGAAACAGAACAGGAGAATACAATTGTTGCTTCAGAGACAAACAAACCATTGTGGGTTTATTTTTTTTTTAATGCCGATAAGTAACACTGATGTCCACGACGATGAAGAAACGCAAGAAAGAGGAGAAATCAAACCCTTGCTTTTGAAAACCCGAAAGAAAAAAATAGATGTTAGCCTCTTCAAAGTAGAAGAACACAAATACTCATTCACAAAAGAAAACACACAGGACCTAGATTTGCATTCCAACAAGACACTAATTTGTTGAAACAATCAGAATACAAAGCCTTTTGACTATCAGAGTAGCAGCAGTTCTGGTACATTGATCGTGAGTACCAGAGTGCTACCAACCCCTTACTGCAGGAACAAGAAGAAACAAAACCATACCACAAACAGAAGAGATCAGAAATTATCAGTATTGAACAGAAGCATCTCCTGTGGTTTTGGGTTGTTTTTGTTTTGATTTGTTTTTTTCTTTTTCCTCTCCTCGCTAGCTTCCCTATCAGGCACATATCCAAAGTTAAACTTTTCCTGCAGAGTGCTTTTTGTTGAATTCTGCCTCAATAGTCTAACATCTTTAAAATTTGAACTCATATTTTCTCTTCTATTTTTGCTTTTATTTATTCCAGCAACTTTATGATTGAAAGAAAAATCCACTCTCCCAGCCCTATGTCCTATGTGTAAGCTCTTTATTCCCATAACACTTGAATTTACTGTAAATTAGACAATCCTATGTATCTTTTATCAATAACTTTGATGGAAAAATAAATAGATCACTCACTCACAATATGATTTAAACTCTTTAGTTAAGCTCAGGTTAGGTTGTCCCAGGGTTGGTCTAACCTAGCAATATGAGTAAGCAACCAGAGATCATTCTATAGAACAGAAATTAATTTTCATGTCATATGCCCCCCTCAAAAAAAAAAAAAAGCTTTCCTCTATACTTGTAAGTGACGGGGGAGGGCACTGAGAAGGCGGCTGGTTAGCATTTAATATTTTCGCACCGAAGCAAATTAACTGTAAATAAATAGATTCCCTTCCAGTTACATCCAGTTCCAGAGGACATCACTCTTTAAGTCTATTGTCTCTACTTTGATTAGTATCTCCCTGTTATTCACTAAACACAGAACTCTGAAAGCCAGAGGAAAATTACTTTGTTGCAGCTTGGGTTTATTTTTCTTCATTAAAAACAAACAAACAACTGTATGAAGTTAAAGTTTTGCAACCTTTCAACAGTACAGCAGTTAATTTTTCCCTCCCATTAGCCGGATCCGCCCGCAGAGCTGCCCCGCTCCCTGCCGCGGGCGACCCGGAGCGAAGTCCGCGGCCGTTACGCTCCGCAAAACCCCGCAGCCCAGCGGGCAAGGGGCCACGTTGCCCACTCACCCACCCCACGATCTCGCCCTGGCGCCTCAGACCCCGCGGTGCCGGTGAAGAGGGAGCGGTAGGGGCGGCAGCCGGCACGCCGCAGCCCCCTCCTCCTCCTCCTCGCAGGAACCCAGGGGCCGCGGCGGCAGCAGCTCCCCTCCCTCCCGCTCCCCCTCAGCCAAACGGCTGCGAGCCGTGACCCAGCCGCTCGCACGCGTGGGGCGCCGGCTCCGAGCCCCAGCGGGATTTAACGGGCACCGGGCCCCAGGGGGCGAGGGAGGGGAGGCTGAGGAAGAGGAGGGCACGGCACGGCACGGCTACCTGCCCGGGGAGCGCCTCCGCCCTGCGCCCCGCCGCCGTTGCTAAGGGAGGCGGCGCTCAGGGCTCCGGAGAAGCGCGGAGAGGCGCTGCCACCGGCGGCTGCTGCGGGGCGCAGGCTCCGCCACAGCCCGCCAGCACATCGGCGGCTCCTTCTTCCCAGCTCGGCGCGCAGCATCTCCGCCGGCCGCTCCGCAGCGAGCGCCGCGAAAAAGGTGCGCGCTTTGCCACACCGCGCAAGCGCCGCCCGCTATCACCCCTTTGCTCCGCCCGCACCCGGGGGCAGCGTCAAATTGTTCCCGGGTTGGGGCGGTGCGCAGGCGCGGGGCGCGGCTTTTCCCGCCGTGAGTGGCGAGGCCGCGGCTGGTTCCGTGGCGGCGGGGCCGTTCGCCCCTCCTGTGGAGTGGTGGCGGTTAAAAGGAGGCTTCTCTACTGTTTTTCTTACTGTGCGGGGCGCAGGTGGCTGGGCTTATAAAGCAGGAGGGTGTCTTACAGACGTACAGGCTGGGCAGAGAATGGATGGAGAGCAGCCCTGAGGAGAAGGACTCGGGTATGCTGGTGGATGAGAAGCTCAACTTGAGCTGGCAATGCGCCCTTGCAGCTCAGAAAGCCAACCGCGTCCTGGGCTGCATCACCAGCAGCGTGGGTAGCAGATGGAGGGAGTGATTCTGCCCCTGTACTCTGCTCTGGTGAGACCCCACCTGCAGTACTGTGTCCAGCTCTGGAGCCTACAACATAAGAGAAACATGGACCTGTTAGAGCAGGTCCAGAGGAGGGCCACAAAAATGATGAGAAAGCTGCAGCCCCTCTCCTATGAGGACAGGCTGAGAGAGTTGGGGCTGTTCAGCCTGGAGAAGAGAAGGCCCTGGGGTGACCTTATTGCAACCTTCCAGTACCTAAAGGGGGCCTCTTGTGGTAGGATGAGGGGTACTGGTTTTAAACTAGAAGGAGGAAGATTTAGACTAGATAGAAGAGAGAAACTTTTTCCAATGAGAATGGTGGAACACTGGAACAGTTTGCCCAGGATGATGGTGATGCCCCATCCCTGGAAACATTCAAGGCCAGGTTGGACGGGGCTCTGAGCAACCTGATCTGGTTGGAGATGTCCCTGCTCCTTGCAGGGGGGTTGGACTAGATGACCTTTAAATGCCCCTTCCAACCCAAACCATTCTATGATTCTATGTTGCAGCAGTAATTCCAGTTCCTGTGTAAAAACCTCAGTATTTATACAAAAATACTTTTTTCTTTCTTTTTTTTTTTTTTTTTTTTTTTTTTTTTTTTTTTTTTT
>WHYT01015271.1:22452-32691 GCA_009806455.1 Tetrax tetrax | reverse complement strand
CTGCCGCCGCCGCCGCCGCTGCCGGCCGGGAACCGGCGGCCTCAAGCCCCGCCCCCGCCCCTCATGTGGTCGTCGCCCGTGGAGGTATACCGCTTCGCCATTGGTCGGTGCTGCAGCGCCCGGCATCCGGCGTCCAATGGCAGCGATCGGACCACGGAGAGGCCCCGCCCCCTGCCGGCGCTGGGAGGGGCATGCGGGGGCGCCATCTTCGAGTCGGGAAGGCGTTGCGCATGCGCCGCTGCCGTTCGTGCCCCCAGTAGCTGTCCAGTGCTCCCAGTGCTCCCAGTGCTCCCAACACCCCTCCACCCCAACGCCCCGCTGCCCCAGTGTTGTTCCAGTGCTCTCTGTGCCCTCAGAACGCCCAGTACCCCCAACGCACCGGTGCTCCCAGTTACCCCAACACCGTCCCAGTGTCCCCAGTATGCCACCAGTGCTCCCCGAACCCCAGTGCTCCCAATATCCCCAGTGCTCCCAGAGCCTTTAGGACCACCAGTACCCCAGAGCCTCCAGTGCTCCCAGTGCCTTTCCAGCTCCCAGTATGGCCAGTATCCCAATATCCCAGTGCCCCTCCAGTGCTCCCAGTGCTCCCGGTGCCCTTGGTACCCCTTAGGTGCTCCCAGTCCCCCTCCGTAGTGCTCACACAGCCCCAGAGTCTCCAGTGCTCCCAGTGCCTTCACCCAGTCCTCCCAGTGCTCCCAGTACGCCAGGGGCTGGGAGTTGGCTCCGTTCCACCCCACGGGCCAGGCCCTGCCGCACGTCCCCCCGCTCCGGGGTATTTTTATCCTCCGGCCGCTCACCGGCAGTGGAAAACATCCCACAAATCCGGGTGGCGGGGGGCACATGCTGGGCGCGTGGGTGACCCGGGGAGGGCCAGTGGGCACAGCCCCGCTCCCACGGGGTCACCAACGGCCGGGGGGGACACACTGATCCCAAATAAAGACCTGGGGAGGATGTGGGGAGCAGCATCCCCTCTCCATCCCACCCTTCTCCAGAGCACGGAGATTTTTTGGGGACCCCCTTGGTGATGGGGCGGGGGGGTCCCCAGCCATGCGCCCCCCCCCCCGGGTATTTATAAGCATTTTTCCATGGGCGGGAGGGGAGAGGACGGCACGCGGCTATTTTGGGGTGTGGGATTCTTTCCCCCCTCCACCGGCACAGGTGCGGCACCCAATTTAGCCGGGCAGAGCCGCAAATAGCACAGGGTGCACGCAGCGGCTTCCTCCGGCACCCACCCAAACTGTGTCCCCCCTCTCACCACCATACCCCAGTGCCGGGGGTGACACCAGAGGGGACAGGGCTGTCCCCACTGTGGCGGGGGGCCGTGGGGAGGGCGCCGGGAGCCCCGTGGCAGCCATGGTCCCACCGCCGTCACCCTGAGCCTCACCATGCCGCGGGGACGCTCAGGGCTGTGCGTGAGGCGTCCTTGTCCCCACCAGCGCAGCACCTGATAGACCGAAAGGCCACCGAGTCCCTTTTTTGGGGGCATGAGGCCAGCCAGGGACCTCACTCCATCCCTCAGTCGAGCTGTGGGGATGCGCAGAGGGGCCGAGAGTCGGAATCTGGCTGGATCGCGCCCCGCGGCCCGTGGGACACGATGCCATCCAAGCAGGGACAGCAATAAGGGACAATTTCATCGCTCGTGCCCGCGGTGCGCAGCTCCGCTTTTAATGGCTCCTGCGACGTAAGGGGTAAGAAACCCATCGGGTGCCCGAGAGCGGCGGGGGAACGGGCCAGGCGCCGTGTCCCCCGGCCCCGGAGCTACTGGGGAGCAGCTACAGGGCTTCGGCGACACCATTGCCGAAATCCAGGCGGTCCTGTCCTCTCGCATCCCTTCTCCAGGTGTTGTGTCGGCACGGCATGGTGCCACAGAGCATGGCGTGGCACAGCATGGCATGGCGCGGGGCTTGCTGCCCTCCCCGGGGCGGCCACGCGTGGCGGGGGGCTCAGGACGCCCCGCAGCATCCCCCCTCCTCGTGGCGGGCCAGCAGCGAGACGCGGGAGAAGGTCCCGGCGCAGGCGCGGCACCGGTACTTCTTGACCTCCGAGTGGGTCTGCAGGTGGGCGCGCAGGTTGGAGCGGTCGGCGAAGGCTCGGCTGCAGCAGGAGCAGGCGAAGGGCTTCTCGCCTACGGCACAGGCGGTCAGGACACCCCCGTACCCCATGTCTCCAAAAACCATCCCCTCCCGTGCTACTCTCCTCACCTTTCCCCGTGTCTCCCCAAGACCCCCAGCGCTTTCCAGGAGGCTCCAAAACCCATCGACGCCTTCCCGCTGGCGTGATGATTCAGTGGGACGTGCCGGGGGGTATCCCACAGGATTCACAGCGCGTGCCAGCACCCCAGCCAGCCCCGGCACCGGGACCCCCGTCTGTGCCCACCCCCAGCAGATCCCTCCCTGCCAAACCTGGGCAGACGGCCATTTCGCACCCATCGTCCCCAAAAAAAGCAGAGGTGTCGGCGGGGCCAGCAGCAGCTGGGTTCGGTGGGTGGGTGGGTGGGGGGCGTCCCATCCTCACCTGTGTGGGTGCGGAGGTGGCCCTGGAGCAGCCAGGGCCGGGAGAAGGCTTTTCCACAGAGGCGGCAGAGGCAGGGCAGGGTGTGGGTGCGGATGTGCGTCTGCAGGGCGCCCAGGCTGGCGTAGGCGCGGGCGCAGCGCTGGCAGCTGAAGCTCCGTCGCCGGTGGGGCAGGTTGAGGGTCTGGGTGTCCTTCAGGGGGGTGCCAGGGCTGCGAGGGCGCAGCGGGATGGGGGGTGACTTGGTGTCGGGGGGCAGCGGGAGGGAGAAGCGGGAGAGGAGGCGGCCGTGGTCCTGCAGATGGGGGGAAGCGGGGGGTGCGGGGGGCTGGTGGCGGCCGGCGGGGAGCAGCCCCCCGCAGTCACACAGGGCGTCGAGCTCTGCGGGAGCAGGGAGGGGGGTTAAGGGACAAGGGGTGGCAGCCAGGCTGCCCACCTGGTTCCCCCCCCCTCGGGGGCCCACCCCAGATCCCCAGCAGCATAGGGACCCCCATATGGATGCATTGGATGTGGTCCCAGCACTGGGAAGACCCTGGGGGCACCCCAATTCTCCCACCCCAGCTCCATCACCCAACTGGCCAAGCCACCCATGATGGGGCTGGCAGTGGGGGGCACGGAGCCCCCCCGGTATTGCAGCACAGGGAATCACCCCAAACCCAGCTGGGGAGCCCCTGCCCATCGCGTAGGGTGGCAGCAGGAGCTGAGGGTCCCGGGGGGTGGCGGGGTGCCCCAGGCGCAGCCTTACCGCGAGCGCGGGTGTCGAGCTGGCCGTAGTTGGGGATGCGGGTGCTGGAGGGCTTCTTCACCAGGAAGGAGCGGGGCATGGCCAGGCAGGGCTGCGTCCCCGTGTCCCCGTGCCGTGTCCCCGCGGGCGCTAGCAGGTGCCGTAAGGCCCCAGGGCTCATTAGCATGGGCGGCCCCCGGGGAGCCCCGGGGCCAACCGCCGCCCGAGGGCTGGCCTTGGCCGCCAGCACGGCTGCTGCAGGTGCAAGGGACAGCGTTGGGGACAGCCGTGGGCACCGTCACCCCACACGCCCCGCAGACGGGCTCCCACTGCCCGCGGCACCCCCTTGCCCGGGCGGGCTGGATGGGGAAGGACAGAGCCGGCACCTCGGCTCACGGGGACCCCCGACACCCCTTCTCCTCGCAGGGACAGAAGCCACCAGTGTGGCTCCACGGCCACGTGCTTGGCCCCAAAAAGCCTCGCAGGGTTTGGAGAGGGCTGGGGAGCAGGTAAGGTGGCTCCTCAACCTGATCAGCCCTGGCCATTGTGTCCCCAAAACCTCTATGGCCACAGGGACAAGGGTGAAGCCCCGTACCCCTCCGAGGGGACACCAGCAGCTGCTCCTGGGATGGGTCCCCTAGGGAGGGGGACACGGGTGCAACCCGTGCCCAGGCCGGAAGGATCAGCTGCGCGGAGCCAGCCCGTGTCCCCCGGGGAACCCTGACACAGAGGCTCGCAGCCAGGACATTTCCCAGGGAGAAGAAACACCCGCTGCGCTCCCCTGGCCGGCGCCCAGCAGGACTCTGGGGACGGCGCGTGGTGCCAAGTGTCCTCCCCGCGTCCTCCTCCTGCCAGCAGTGGCACAGGCAGCTGAGGGGGTGCAGGGGGAATCCCCCCCCCCAGCAGCAACGCCAGCCCCCCGGCAGGTTTGGCAACACCCGGCGCCGGGACAGGGCGTTATGAAGCTCTTGGTCTGGGGGAGCCAGGGAAGGGTGACGAAGCAGGATTGCCAAACCCCAGGGCGACCCCGCTGCCGTTAACGGGAGGGGGTCCCAAACGGGGGACGAAGCAGTACAGCCCTGGGGAAGGGGCACCCGCCCCCCGCTGCGCCCCGCACAGCCGAGAACGCACCGCGAGGCTGCCCGTGGATGAAACTGCCTTTATTGAGAAAAATGGTCTGCTACAAATAACGTCGTTGATTTTACTCTTCTTCAAAAAACCAGGAGGTGTCATTAAAAGTTCTAGTTATGCAAAAAGTGGCGGGCAACACACTGAGGGGCAGGGCCGGCGGGAGCCCCGGCACGGCCCGGCCAGGCGCTGGCAGAGCCGGACCCGACTCCGGGCAAAGCGGGGAGAGAAGGAGCCGCCCGCGCCCTCGCAGCCCGGGCCGTAAAGTGCTTCACAAAAGCAGCCGTTGCTGCCCCCGCTCTGGCGTTGCAGGGCAAAAAGGAGGAAGGAGACTGAGGTTAACGGCGCAAGAGCTCAGACGGAGGCTGCTCCGGGATCCCACGGGTCCCAGCTGAGGACAAGACAGGGAAACCCCCTGGGGTCCCTTTCGGGAGATCTCTGTCCCACCAGGTGCCAGCGACTCCGGGCTGGTGAGGGAAAACCCCGTCCCTCCGCCTCAGCTCGGCTCCAGGGAAGGGAGCAGAGCAGCTCCAGCCCTTTCCCTCCCCTCTGCCCGCTCCTGGAAGGGCTGCCAGGGGCACGGGGGAGCTCACAGCTCCCAGACCACCCAGTACTACTTAGATCAAAGTAAAAAACAGACAGTATTGCTAGAGCAGAGCCGCAGCCAGGTGGCAGAGAAACCACAGACGAGGGACCGCTCTCCCACATCCAGCTCCGCCTGCAAGGGCTGAGCCATCCCGAGCCTGACCACGCGCCCCGGAGAGGCTCAGCAGCTCAGAGAGCACCAGCAGGGCCGCTGCTCCTCAAAAAAGCCACTCGGCACCCAACAAGGTGCTGCTCCGACCCGGCCTCGCCAGCATCGCCACCCACCGGCGGAAAAACACGCGGAGAAGGGAAGGGAGCGGCCCAGAAATAACCGAAGAGGACACCCGCGCACTTCCCACGGCCTCTGCAGAGTCCCACGTCCAGCTCCTGCATCCCACATGATTGCAAATCCACAGCATGTTCGTTTGTTTGGGGTTTTTTTTTTTAAAAATATACTTTCTTAACAACGTTCCATAAAAATACTCTTGTCCCTGGCGACGGATATTGCAGCGTGAAGAGTAACAGCTTCTGTTCCCGCTCTACAAAACGTGGAAAAGGTATCACGCCGATTAATTTAGAAAAATGCAAGAACTCAGTATCACAAGAGCCGGTACAAAACGAGGAAGGGGAGAGTTTCACCGGACGCCGTCTCCACAGATTCCCCCAAAGCCGCTGCCGTCACGGGGCACACGAGGGCAGCCGTCTCACCGCGGGACTCGGCCCAGCCTGCGCGGTAGCAGGCAGAGGAGGCAGCTCCCGCCCGCACGCGGGGGACGGGCCAGACCGACGTCTCTCGAAACAGCCTTGGAGAGTTTAAAAAAAAAAAAAAGACGCTCCGTGCTGTTGTCTTCCTTTTCAAAAAGGAGGCGGATGATTGCAGTTTCAAACTAGGGCGTTTCTGCGTAAAACGCATCGTAGTTTTACGTACCTATTCGATTGCAACAGAGAGCGCGAAGACAGAGGGTGCCAAAAAGCATCTAGTAATAAATAGATCTGGATACAGGTGTATGCTCCGCGTACGGATACGAAATCCCGAACCGAGGAACCGTCCCAGCCCTTCGGCACCGACGCCTCTCTCCTCGCAGCAGCGGGCATCTTTGCTCACTCACCGGTCCAGCGTGAGGCTAAAGAGACTCCACCTTCTTCAACAAGGTGGGATTTGCCCAGAGAGGAGAGGGAAAAGAGGCGGCAGCGGGTCTCTGGGGGGGCTGACGAGCTCCGTGCCGCCCCGGCAGGAAGGCTGAGTGTGCAAAAGGAGACGGGGCGTGAGAGAGTCCAAACCCATGCTCCGTCATCAGCCTCAGTTCTCGGAGAGCGACAGCGCCAGGGCAGCCTGCAACGCTGCCTCCTCGTCAATGTTATAGTCCTAAAAAAAAAAATAAAAAAAAATAGGGGGGCAGTCAGGAGAGTTGGCGTGGCCGGGCTACACCCCTCCACCGAGCAGCGGGGGTGGCCACAGGAAAGCAGCCCTTCCCGCTCCTCATCGTCCCCCCAGGCTGCGAGCCTCCGCCTCCTCTGGCAAACAGGTCCCAGGAACACCACGCTTTTTGGGGTGTCCTCTGCACCCCCTCCTGCCTGGAATGTGCCAACGCCGTCCCCCAGCAGGGATGAAACGTGCCCAGGCAAGAAGCCACGGCCGAAGGGCGAAGCTTTCTAGCAAGGCCACGGGTTTCTCCAGCGCTCCGGTTTGGGGTACGCAGCGCAGCGCTCGCTCCCTGTGCGGGGATGTTTCTGTCCGGAGCTGGAGGCTCCGATCCCTAAAATCTAGTGTCTGCAGCAAAAGCAGGAGCCGGACCCCCCAAGCCCTGAGGCAGGGCCACTCCCCTCTCGCTACTTGTGAAGCCTCAGAAAAAAAGGGCTTTTGTGCTCCTCCAGTTCCCCAGGGGAAGAGTTTAACCTTCAGCCCGTCTCCGCGGAGAGCAGAAGGGCTGGTTTCTCTCCCAACCACGGGGAAGAGGACTCCGTTTCGGCGCAGGGCCGTACTCACCACGAAGGTGTCGTAGGAGAACTTGTGCCTGTGGAGGAGGTGCTGGAGGAAGTTGGCGCTCTTGTAGCTGGGGTCCCCCCACGGCATGGCTGAGCAGACCGGGCACACCTGCAGCCGGGGGGGACAACAGGGAAGCGTGACTTGCGGGCACAGAGCCCTCTGCCTCTACCTCCCTCCCCACAACACGAGGGAGAAGGGAGTAGGGGTCCCCCCTCTCTCACGGAGAGCATCCTGCAGAGGATGTGCTAAATTGGGGGTTGTCCCCGCGCCCCCGAGCAGATCCCTCCGTGCACAGAGGGTCCAGCACGTGGCCCAGGCCACTTTCAGCCCGCTGAGAAGTTCCCCGCACACGTAAGCGCCTCTGAGACGGTGCCAGAGCTGCGAGCTCCCCACAGGGAGAGGAAATCCCGCACGGCTGGGGTTGCAGCAGCGCAAAACCAGCCTGTCCCAGCGTCGCTCACCACTTTGTTGGGGTCGTTGCGGTGGTTCTCCATGCAGTGCTTCACCAGCTCCTGCTGGTCCAGGTTCCGGGCCCCGCAGTACGGGCAGACGAACGTCGAGCGATTGGGAATATCGCTAAAGGGAGCGAGGACGCGCTCAGATCCCCCGGGAAGGGTTCGCTTGACTCTTTCCAAACCAACCCAGCCGCCCCCGCTCGGCTTTGTGCCACCCACCCACGGTGGAAACCAGCCCAGCCCGTTCCCACTCCCACTGAACCGCTCTGGTTTGGTGGGTCCTTCCTCCCGCACCACGCTCGGAAACGCAGGGCACCAGGTGGGAAAAGGCGCCGACGTTTCCCGCTGCGATTGCCCAAGGGAAAAGTAAAACACACGCCCGGATTTCAGGGTTTGTAACGAAGACGGAGGGGAGCGCCGCCCGCGAGGAGGGACGCGCTTCCCCGCCCGACGCGCGGCCGTACCTGGGGATAGGCTGGGACGTGGGGACCACGGGAACGAACTTGGGGCAGTTGGCCATCTGCTCCTGCACCTTCGCGCAGGACGAGACGTGAGAGCGCATTTTTGCCAGGGTCACCTGGAGAAGAAACATTCCTGGAGGCCGCGGCACCTTCCAGGCGCAGCGCTGGACCCTCCGCTGCAGCGGCGCTGGTCGACCCACGCGACAGCGAGCGTCAGTTTGCGCGGGACGACCCACAGCAGCGCGGAAACGCTGCGCCAGCCCGCCCTTCCTCGCAGGACGGAGATCTGCTCGCCGCACGCGTCCCCAGAGGTCACGCACTGGCCGCTGCACCAGCTCCATTTTCCTTTGCAAAAGAGGAAACCCCAAACTGCTCTGACACCGCAGGGCATCGTTCCTGGGAGTCACAAGAACCACCCCAAACTTAACGGGAGCCAGAAAACGCAGCAGCGGAGCCGCGCCGTGAATCACAGCTTCACAGCCAGACCCCGAAGCGTCCCGGAGCGGGCTGCCCCAGGCCACGCTACCAGATCAGCTCCCCCACGGCAGCTTAAGCCTTACCCTCGTTAGGAGCAGCAGCAGAGCTGATTTCTCTCAGCCTCTCCCGTGTTGCAGGAAAACCTCAGCCTGCTTTTGAAGGTCCCCCCACTGCCTAATAATAGCTTAGGAGAGAGCGCCTGCATCTCCGCGCAGCCCCCCGCCACGCGCGGGGAGCGGCCACGCCTCACAGGCGCAGTTTGGGGACGCGCCAAACAGGGGACTCCGCAAACCGAACCGCGGGCAGAAAGCCACCTCCCGCCCCCACTGAGGGACAGGCAGCCGAACAAAGCCGCGCCCACGCGGGACGGGGGCAGGCAGCCTTCCTCCCGCGAGCTTTACCTTCTTGCTGCAGCCTCTGCAGGGAGCTTTGTAGGAGGAGAGCTGTTTCTCCACGCTGGAAGCCTTCTCCACCTTTTTGGGATCAAAGGGCACGCGGCAGAGCGGGCAGAGAGGGGACGGCACTTGGAGGCAGGGCTGCAGGCACTCCCCGCAAAACCTGTGGGCGCAGAGAGCGGCGCTGAGCAGCCCAGCAGCGTCGCAGCGTGGGTGGGAGGGGGAGCGGGACCCCAGCCCACACTGTGGGCAACTCTTGTGCGCCCCAGGCTGCATGGCAACCCCAAAAGCCAGGGATCAGCGTCCACACTGGGAGAACTGGGAGCCTGGGGAGGCCTGGCACAGCCCGAGCCCCGATGGAGCTCCCTCCAGGCGCAGCCGGGGCTCAGACAGCAGGAGCGGAGCTGAATGGAGACAAACGAAAACCAGAGCATCCAGGCCACGCAGGAATAAAGCGAGCGAGGCGTTAGAGCCCGGCTCACCTCCTTTCAAGGTCCTTACGCCCGCAGGAGCACAGATGAGAAATGAAAGCAGTGGAGAGGAAGCACAGGAAGGCACCTCCGGGCAGGAGGCAAAGCGGCTGGGTCCCCACAGAGTCAGTTGTCACAGCGTCCCTGGCCCCCCCGCCTCCTCCCCCAGCTCACAGCACCCAGAACGGGGGAACGAAACGCAGCAAGCAAAGCCACTGCCTCAACGCGAGACTAAGGGTCCCAGAAACCAGCTGTGAAAGGGGGACAAGGTGTCACCAAAACGCTGAGGGGACAAGTGGACCCCAGCTCCCTGTGGCAGCGCTTTGGGCAGCCTCTCCCTGGGTACCGGGGGCCACGGGAACGGGGCACAGCACCCAAAGGGGTCAGGGCAGGATTCCCACCCGCGCGAGACCCCAGCCGGCACTGCGGGTGTGCTGGGAGCTGAGGCTGGGGGAGATGTGGGAGGCAGGAACCAGGTCTGGGCGCAGAGTGGGCTGGGTTGTCAGGGGGGAAAGGACCCTTGGGCGCCCTCCACAACGGGGCCAGGCTGGGGGACACAAAGGGGGACAGGGCAGCACCCCACTCCCCCAGAGGGGAAAGGGTTTGGGATGGGGACAAGGTGCCCCGTGCTGGCAGAGCAGCTGCTGGGTAGGACAGCGGTCCCAGTACGGGGTTGGGGGGCGGAGAAGCGGGCTGGGGGTCCCGGTACCGGGTTTGGGTTGGGGGGAGTCGGCTGGGGGTCCCGGTACCGCGTTGGGGGCGGAGATGGAGTCACTACCGGCTGGAAGCACAGGGCAGAGGGCCGCGAGGGGTCCCGGTGCAAGGCGGGCGCCCGGCGAGAGCGGCGGGTCCAGCCCCGGGCGTTGGGTTGGGTTGGGTCAGGCCGGGGGTCCCCGCCGCCCCCGCCCCGGTCCCCGGCTCACGTGTGCCCGCAGCCAGCGATGCCGACGGCGCGGTGGAACACCTCCAGGCAAATGGGGCAGCTGAACTGAGCCTCCAGCGCCTCCGCGGCGGAGCCGGCGGTGGGCGAGGGCCGGGGGGTCCCG
>WHYT01015270.1:28416-83323 GCA_009806455.1 Tetrax tetrax | reverse complement strand
AAAAAAAAAAAAAAAAAAAAAAAAAAAAGAATTTTAAAAGTCAGTGGGACACGATGGATCAGTAAAATCAAGCATAGTGGAATCGAGATGTATTTGCAAAGCATTGTTGTGATACCGGTGTCACCTCCACTCCCAGGCAGTCCAGTCACTTACCCGAGCTTAAAGTAGGGTGAGACATGCAGCTGTGTGGGGAGGTTTAAGCCTCCTTTAAAGGAATTTAGCCATAGAAAATACGGCACTGCTACACCTTTCTCCAGAGATCTGGCCTCCAGCTCCAAACCAGTTTTTGATGCGGAGGAAACAGGGTTTGCATAGATCAACCACGCATTAAAGATTTCAGGCAAAACCATGCAAGCCATTAGTATGCATGAGAGCCCCTTTACTTCTTTGTTGTTGTTCAACAGAAAAGTACTGTGGCAATTCTGCAACTGAGTTTTAAAGGGGGAAAACAAGGGATAACTGTAGCCAAATGAACCTTGACAAATGCTGTTCCCCAGCTCTATTAGATGTGAACAGATTACATATCCGCTTACAGGAACATGCAGGTTTGCTATTACACTTCAGGAGGCATGCCCATTAATAATTTCAAGTATTTGGAGAAGTTCATGCAGTCTGGCTGAGGAATTTTTGATTAGGTAAAAGATTTGATTTTTTAATTTTTTCCCTGAGCCAAGTATGTACATTTGGCAGAATGACATACACCCAGTACAATACCGAAACTGTGTTAACCTTCAGGCAATATACCCCAAGTTCTTCCTGCTAGAATCTCCTCTTGGAAAAAAGGACAAGAACACAGAAGATAAATGGTATTGGTTTGAGGGAAGAAAATAAAAGTTTCCACTTTTTTTCTTTTTTTTCTTTTTTCTTTTTTTAGAGGACAAAGCGTGTCTCTGTCTCAGTGGAGGAGGTCATAGGGCAACAGGTGGAATGAAAGCCTCCAGCAAAAACCTCTTCAGAGGTTTCTTCATACAGGTTTAAATCATGCTGCTTTCCACCACGCTGGCCTTTGACTCCTGCTATCACCTGCCCCGGGGCGCTTGGCCACACAAGCTTTCCAAGGCCGGGTTATGAGATGTCTAAAGCATCCCGCGGAACAGGGAGTAGGGCAGCTGGGCTTCGCAGCAGGGAAGGGCTGATTAGCGGGCTGGATGAGAACTCTCATCAGCAAAACACGCATCAAAGAGGCAACGCAGATCGAGCCATGCCAGGAGAGTCTTGTGAAAGAGATATGATTTAAATAAGGAATCGAGCTAATTAGGCTTTGGGAGAATAATTATGGATCATATGACTTATGGAAGAGTGAAATGCTTGTCAAATGTAGCTGGGATTTATTTAATCTTTTGTGATTAAATCCCCTTTATAATTCTAAGCTTTGGAATGACTCGCTCAGCAGTAAAGCACAAATTAAACCCTCTAAATGGAGTTTAATTACACTTCGATGCCTGTCCCCATGCCCTCCAAATGCTGATAAAAGCTTTTGGTGTAAATACTAATATTAAATCACAACCAAAGTGAGGCCTCTAATTCATAGCAATTGTTGATTTACTGTTGTATTGATGCATTTTCTTTTAATTGAGTATGAAAGTCAAAAAAAAAAAAACCCACAGCAGCGAGGATGCTGTGTCCACAGCTCTCTGCTGAAGGCAGACTGCAATCTCCACACCAATGCCACCAAATACACAACCCTATGGTATATCAACAGGAAAAAGAGACTAAAACTCTGCTGAGGTCAAACACACTGTGCTGTCCCACCACACAACTTCAAGATCTGGTCTGAATACCCAGACCCTTCTCTCAGCATCACATAAAGCCTTGAGGAACTGTTTAAATTTGGGTGTGCAAACGTTTTCATGTATCATCACCAAGAAACACCAAACGATCACAGCACGTGTGATATTTGAGGTCTCTCTTGGAACTTTGAACTCCCGAGAGGTCAGCAATCAAGTGTCAATTTTGTCCTCAACTAAAGAAAGAAAAAATCCCACTGTTGTTCCTGATAAGCCAACCATAGTACTGCTGCCTAATTGCAAGAGTGCTGAAAGCATATGGGTTTTATTTTTGATTTGCATGTGCAACTGCTTTCCTAACAGAATTGTCAAAGCTTAAGTTAATTATCTCAGAAAATACTGGATCAATTAACTCATAGACCAAATATAGGCCACAGGCAAGAAAAGGACTCAAGAAAATGTCTTGTAGGCATCCCTGCTGGCTTTGGGTGGGTGCTGAATGGGCTGTGTTCCTCACCACAGTCTCATTTTACCAACATCATCAGCTTTAGAGGCTAAAAATGTCTCTAAATATGTAATCTGAATTTGCATGAGAAATAATACCCAAGGGATCACTAGTGTGTGAGGATTTGCCTCCCGCAGAAAGAGTCTTAGTAGAGTGTGTAATGGACAGTTTTATCCAAAAATGGAAAGACTAACACCATTTAAAGCAGCACTTCTGACAGGAGGATTACAGATCTATTTGTAGCCTCAATTATTTGTGTGGTATTAGCGAGCCCTTTGGGTAACAATACAGCAGCTGAAAGTTGATGTTGCAGCTTCCAGCGTCACCGAAGACCTCACAAAATAGTTTTTTACCCAGTGTTGGCTAACATTTTCAGCGCAGGGAGTCCTCTTTGGTTTTCAGTATACTCATCTACTCTAAATTCATTAATGACTACTTCATTTCCTGTGGCTGTATTTAAAGCCACAAAGTTCTTGCTCACACAAAAGCCTCCTAGGCAAGAACTGAACTCTGTATTAGTTCAACATTGCCAGGAAAAGATCAGACTCTTGGTTATGTCCAAGGAGAGGATGTCCTGGCTTGCCTGGAACATGACCATATTACCTATGGCACATGCCTGTCAGGCAGTCATTTATCACCACAAAACCCAAAACAGGTGTTACCAAACACCCACTGTGCTCTGTCCAGAAATAAATAATCTAATCACACACCCTTTAAACACCTATATTCAAAATACCATGCAGACTGTAAAAAACCTGGGCCCCCACCTTAAAAAGAAGACACAATTCAAAGTAAATCTCATGCATAGCAAAGCATATTTCTGTCCTGGAGAAAATATGGTTTTTTTATTAACACCTTAAGCATACACAATGTATTAGACCTGTACTAGCTCGAAGCTCTCAGTCTCATTTTATCTACAGCCCGGCACAGTGCTTGGCTGGCTGGGGATCTCCTGTGGACGTGCACGGTGCAAGCAGAGAAACAGATTTCCTCCCCCACTTCTGGGCATAGCATCCTGTGGAAACAGGAAATTACTCTATACATTTCTTCACTTTTAAACACAATTTCAAATCATGATTTTCAAGTAGCCTATGCTTTCATATCAATCAATGATGAAAAATGTGTTTAAGAGGCAAATACAAAATTAAAGGTTCAAGGATGCTAGTTTTGAGCGCAATTTTTTTCATCATCTTTAATGAGTCTATAATTTTGATGTTTAATCACATTTACCCTTGTACAGTTTGGGTTGGGTTTTCTTTTAGTAACTAATGTTTTTGCAGCCGTACCGAAAAGAGATTATATAAAACACACAGTTTAATATTATATATTATATCAGCATTATAAGCAACCATGTAGAGAGAGTTCTGTTAAGACTGGTAAAATGCAGACTGCAGTCTGGTGACTGTAGAAAGAGCTATTCACACCTCTTTGTAAATAGGAGGATAAAAGTTGCTTGTAATCTCTGTGACCCGGTTGATGCTGTGTGTCTATCTAATTTGATACCCCAATATTTTTCACTGTGCAGATGTGAATTAACAGAAACTTTCAACAGCACTTTTACATTCCCTGTCATAGCTACATGACCAAGCTCTCTCAGATGGCTGCGTAGACTCCAGATCTAGGGGCTTTGAAAATGGAAAAATATGTTGTGTGTTTGTGCTCTATGAGAAGGGGACCGCAGTCAGCCCTGAGAAATTTTAATTCCATGAATTGTGACTTTGACTAAAAACATTCCTGTAGTTTTGTGGTGTTTGGAGCAGAATCATCGTTTAGTCAGACTTTAAGTGGTTGCCTGCACGTTCATTCAGTATCTCATTTGTTCCTGATAAAAGTTTATAGTTTGGAAAATCTCCTTCCAAGCATGAAACTTTGGAACAATTTCTTCTCCACCGGCCAGGCACTCTTGAAATTTTACATCCCTAAAAAAGAAGCCATGCACTCTTGAAAGGTAATTATTTCCCACTGGGCATCTGCCATTAGCGCAGAAATTACAAAGCAGCCTCTCAGCGTTACCTGGAGGCTCATACGGAAACAAACTAAAAAAAAAAAAAAAAGTAACATACTCTTTCCCTCTACTCCTTAAAATACATTTTAACCGTATGAAGTATTGGCACTTGTTTTAACTTCTTTTCTTACAATTTCTTACACATAACTACGTCTTTTCTTTGGAGAGGATCTCAGAAGTATGGGAACATGGTGGGAGCAGAAAAATAATATGGTGATCACCCATCTGCGGGCCATGATGGTTTCCCAGAGGATGCGGAAATCTCATTAAACTGTGTAACTAAAAAGCGCGTACATAGATATTTGTGGCTTCCCAACTGCAGGGCAGTTTGCACTAAGCCACAGATGCACAGCTAGATGGTGGGTATGGAAAATAGCTTAGCGCCATCGGCGAGCAGGATGGTTTAACGCTTTAGGATACATATCGTTTGAAGACCGTGACACCGTTAAATGCAAGCAGAGCCATGAAACCAGCTCTAGCTCACAGTTTATCTCACATTTACTCAATTAAATGGTCATCAGGGTTTCAAAAGCCAGCAGATAAGCCAAGCTGCTCTGACGAGGTGACAGGCCATTTACAAGAAATGCCTGTTAGGGCCATTTTGAGGAATAAATCATACGCTAAGCAGAGAAAATGTGAGTCACGGCTTTTGCTGGGAAAACCACCAGCTTCCTAGAGCCCAGCTGAGACACCTGGCCATAGAAAGAGCAGGTGGTTTTAAGGCAGTCCTCCCCCCAACACGCCAGCATGACGGAGAAATTTGACATGCCGAGCGCAGATGAGGCATTCAACTCCTCATCACTCCAGGTTTTATGAAAAAGTCATTTGAAATGCAAGCTATGTCAAAAGGTGGCGGATCTGATGCTTGGCAGAATGGAGCAGATGGAAAAGGTCTCCTTGGCCTGCGAGTATTTGTCTCTCCAAAATCTGTGCATGACTGTTCTTGGATTACAGTCATGTGACATAGAGCTTTGTTAAAAACTGTCAATAATACAGGTGTTAAAGCTGTTAAAAAGCTCTATCCCAAAACATATCTTTTTTTAAGTGTGCGATCCGTTATTTACTAAGTGTTTACTGAAACTGCTGATGTGAATTAAGTGCAAGGTCCCAACCACAGCACATTCCCGGGGCTGAATGAACGAAGACGGGCAAAGTCAGCCAAAGGAAAAAAACAGAACAAACCCAATAAAAACAGAGTTCCCAACCCCTCGGCAAACTCCATCTGCACGCAAACAGAAAGCTGCATAAATCTGTCTCAAAGCTGCACCCTGGACAAGCACCTTCCAGCTTGAGTTTCAAGCTAAGGCCTTGCAGACATCTCTGCAGTTCCTGGATCAGAAGAATTTACGTTTACGAAATTACAAAGATATAGAAGTAAGGCGCTGCTTGTGAAACATTCACATATTACAGCACTAGGGATAATAATTTTGGCAGTAGCTACCACCAGTAAGCCAACTTTCTAAGTGTTCTTTTGCAGATGAGTGCTTTAAAAAAGAATAGGTCCCTATTTCTTTAATTATTAAAAAAAAGGGAAAAAAAATTTTTAATTAACATTGACATACCCTAATATATAAACAAGAAGGAGTAAAAAAGCATAAAGCAAAACTTGCTACAAAGTCAATGAAATTTATCTGCAATTTTCAGTTATAATTGCACTTTCAGTTTTTCCTCTCTTTTCCCAGATCCTTTCTCCAGGATGCAGGCATATTGAAATGGAGTAAGCTGGGAAAAATCCTTAACTTCAATCTTAGCCAAAACATAAAAATAATAAATCTTTCTGAAAGGAAGCTCAAACAAAAAAAAAAAAAAAAAAAACAACAAAAACCTTTCGTGTTCTTTCTTGAGCCAACAAAGATGTAAAAATAAGATACAACTAGAATGCAGAAATTATCGTGTTTCATCTACAACAAAACAGGTCTTCCAGGTTTTACAGACAAGCTCTAAATATCTGGCCTTGTGTCATCTGAGATATGACAATTTTAACTACATACACTGAAATCTGCATTAAAAAATGATTTCCAAGATGCTGCAGACCTCAAACGGTAATCTTACCTAAAGAAACCTTTGGCACACTCACACAAATACAACGCTATAACATGGTGCCTTAGGGAAGGATATAGAGATTTTATTTACACACATATACAAAAATAATATATAGAGAGACATCAAAAGATATAAATATATAAGATTATGTAAGATTATATATGTATTCTATGAAGTTTATAATATACGTTAGAAAGAGAGAGACATATTTGGACATATTTATGCTAAAAGTAAAGCCCATCTTAGGAGCATTTTGCTAAAAACAAATCTTTTTTTTTTGAGTAATCTATAAAGCAAGCTTTCACATTTGAATGTGCAAAATCCCACCAAGTATAGTGACGCTATCAATATTCCTATCAGTTTCCAAGAAAACTCAATTTGCCCAGACACTTATGGGGACCAGCAATGATGAAAAGCCCATTAAAAAAATCCTTTGATCATCCTCTCTAAGCAGAGTTTAAAATCATGCCTTACCTACATTTTCAACAGTATCTGACATAGTTTTAATTTTCTTCCTCTTGATGAACTGCATCAACCATTTGGATTTGTTCTGCTGTTTATGCTCCACAAGCACACTAATCACACAAGTGATAAATGCAATCACTTGGGAATTTTGCATTTTCAATTGACTCTGAATAACTCTTACAATTACAAACATTAGGTCATAGTCTCAGAGTCTCTCCTTAAGGAGGCAATACATCCTGGAACACAATTTTCCTTGTGTGGTCTGAGCTCTAAAACACCACTGGCAAAATGTCAGCGAAAACGAACATGATTTAAGTTTTTATCCCAAGCAAATATCGCTTTGTTCCTCAAAACAGATCACTGTTAAGGCTTTGCGGGCACTTAATGTAACCTCCTACCCATATCTTCCCCACCCAGAGAGTTTTAACGCCAGTTGATGGGAGACACTGATATTGTCAGGAGCTGGCTCCTATTATCAGGCACAGATATGGTTTATACTTGTTTCTTCAGAAGTAAAAAACAGTGTCCTCACTGAGATGGATCCAGTCCCCGTTGTACACCATTGCTGCCAGCCCACGGCACCTTCCCATGGGAAATGTTATAAGGATGTAGGCATGGCGAGGGGGCTCTGCACATCCACACCAGCGGCTGCATTAAGGGACGTTCTGGACAGTTTTCCTCAGACTACAGGTTACTGCATCCACAGAGTCCTTCTCACAGGATTTACAGCTCCTCTAGCTTCCCCTGAATATGAAACACCAGTTGTGTCCTCAGGGCCCCTGTGGTGCTTCCTTTATTTCAGAGAAATTAAAAATACTAGCCTAGTTTGGGGGAAAAAAACCAAAACAACCCAACAAATGAACAAATGCCATGCGAGTTTCTAAAACTTTTACATGAACCAGATTGTGAAATGGTAAAAATGAATCTATATTGGGGAAAAAAGCAATTTTTATACCAGTTAGCAACAGTGATCTCATTCCTCCCAAATCCTTCATTGCTTGGGGATTTAAGACAGCGTACCTGGTTTCAGCTTAGAACACAGTTTCCCATGCTGAGTTTGTTCTGCAGCGTGCGTTGAGATCACATTCAAGACAAGTGGAACAGAGATCCTAAAACCCACTAAAATTACGGCTCTTTCCTCACTTTGTCTTTTCATAAAAATTACAGCAAGCTTACAGCTGTCACAGCTTAAAATACTGTTCCCCATTTCCCTGTAACCCAGGTATAAATTACAGATATCGGGGATTGTTGGATTCTGCGAAGTGCTTCCCAGCCCTGACTCTCATTTCAGTTGATAGATACAAGAGACCATGAATTGCCTGAGAAAACCTTACTTCTGATACCTCTCAAGAGATTAGAGATAATTTGTGTTCTTCCAATCTCTCCCATAATATTTGGTCATTTCAGACGTTTCCAAGAAAGTTAATGTTTCTTGAGATCTCCACCCATTTTTGCTAAATTGTACCCCCTCTGGAGATCCCTGCCAAAACAACAGCGTGAGATAGAGCTATTGGCTTTAGAATTGGAACTCTGTTTTCAAATCCTGAACGAGTCATAGCAACTGCTCTTAGCCTGTAACAAGTAATTGCAGCAAAAATACTTGGCTCATTTCTAGCTTCCTTTGGTAGGTGCCACAAAAAACCCCAAACATATTCATATTTGTCTCTCTACTTGGAAACAGAATGGGGGAGGCGGTGGAAAGGTAAGACTGGAAGATGAGATAGGGTGCAACTGTGGGAAGCGTTTCCAGCCACCCGATCGCTCTGAAAAGGAAGCCTGGCTCCTCAGTGGCACCAAGGTCTCAGCTGCTGCTGACTTGTGTCCCCACAATCTCCAGGGGCAGACCCTGTCGAAACTCAGGTAGTTTAGGCCTAGGATTTGGTTTAGTTCGACACTGCACTTGGGAACACATTGAACCACAGCAAGTAACTTCATCATGTCAGCATCCTATTTTTTTTTTTTTAAATAAACCTGCAAACAAAAGCCCCCCACAAGCCAAAGACCATTGGTTTACTTTTCTGTAATATTTCATTTAGCTCATTTTACCTCCTGGCCTTAGACTCGTCAGGTTGTTAAACTGACACACAGTATTAGATTGCACTTAACAATTTCATCAGGATCTGGAAAGTCATTGGTGCTGTTTACTAGTATTTTTTCCATTCTGTTTGTCTTTTATACGAAGTTACAGAACTGTCCCTGTGTGACACGTGCCTAAACCAAGTACCCGTGTGACTGCATTACTCTAAAATTACCTTCCAGTGCCACCGAGCCCCCCTCACAGTTAGTCACCAACTCATGTGGTGGCTATTTCTAAAGAGCTGTTTGTGACCGTATCTAGCACTATGTGTGTCAGTAACTCTCAAATATTTGGGAAGCTTGGGCTTCTTTCCATTAAGTGATAAAAATGCCATTGGAGATGGTCTGCCGCTGTGACTCATGATTGAGCTGTCCTTCACTCATGTTCCAGGGACTTCAAAAATAATAAAAAGGGAAGAATTTGGTATTTGTGGTAATGACCCTTAAATACAGAAGGTCAGGAGAAAACTGCTTTAAGTGTTGGGTTGAAAGTTAAGTGGACGGCTGGGACATGTTTGCCTTGACTTCATCCTGTAAATCCTCATTCCATAGTAAGATCTTACTCATGGTAAAAATCATCTAGATTGAGCAATTTCTACACACAGCGGAAAGTACAGCCATAGACTCTCTCGTTCTGGCTATTGAGTAATTTCAAACTTGGTGGAAACTACTATTTCAAAGACTTTTCTGTTCTTCTTGGCTGAGAAATACACGGAGAAGTTCTATGAAGCAGAGAGCTCAATCTAATAATGCTAATTATCATGTTTCAGATCCCTGTTTACAGTACTATAGAAAGGATGTATTTTGCCTTCACGTGCCCTTAAGCAAACCCAGGGTCTGACCTTGCAGCCTCTGGAACACAGTCACGTCTGTTGGGGAGATAATATCGCTCATGTCGCTCCTGTATCAGCTTTCTACTGGCATCGGTTCAGTTCTTCTTATAAGCAACAATCAGCCTTTTCTCAACCCTCAGCTCATTTGAAGCTTTCATTGGTGCAATGGCTGCTTTCTCAGTTATTCCAACTTCAAGGGTCACTGGAGAGTCAATCTCCAGGTCAAGTCTTTGCTCTGTTACTATTCAGTAACAAGCATCTGTGAAAGTCACCTAAACAAGACAATCCACCTCTTCACTCTCCCAAGAAAAAAAAAAAGCGAAGTCAGAATATCCCAACCTGTATACCAGCAGCCTCTGGATTAAATTTGAGCAGGCTGCACACGTACAAAAAGTTTTCTTTTTACACATGTCTTGAGACATCTAATCCCAATCCTGCTACTTGGAACAATGTCATAAAGAACAAAAGTTCAGTCTTTCAAACAACACTATGGGCTATTCCCCAAAACTGTATCCCTGGAGATACTATACTATGTGATTGATGCTCAGATCTGTGGATTGGGTACTGAGAAAACTCTACTCAAACATTGCTTTCCAACCTCAAAAATGACTACAATAAAATACTGTTAACCAATTAAAATTCTATTTTTTCAAGAATTCGTGTGCATTCATGAACAATAAGGCTCAAACTCCATTTCAGCTTTTAAATCATTCTGTACAAAAGATGTATCATGATTTAGGCTCATGAAAGAGACTCCTGACATTTAAAATAACCCCACATTATCCCGCTAGGATTCAGAAGGAAAAGTCAACATTCAGGGGTAGACAAAGCATGCTCTGCTCTAAGCCTGTATTAGTAAGCTCCTTAGGAAGACCTTCAATTTAAACACAGTTCTGTTTCATAGCAAATATTTTCTATATTTCCTTGTTTTGTTTGTTTCCAGGGATATTTGTTCCCTGTTAACAATGACAAGGGAGATGTTCATAAAAAGACAGCACCATCACAGGATGTTGAGCCCAGCTATGGAAGTCATTCAGACAAGAGATAAGATTTCCCACGTTCACCACTTCCAATAACAAAGCTGAAAGCCCAGCCAAAAGACAGGAGAGGAAGGAGCACCCAATTCTAAGGCAATGGGCCATGAGTTGTGAGACTGAGGATTTCCAGCCTGCAGAGTTTGTAAGTGGGAAAACCACAGGTGCTACTGGAAGTGCAAGGAGTAGAGCTGGTGTCCCTAACTCACTTGCACAGACCCCAAACATCTCCAAGCTGGAGCAAGCATGACGACAGCCTGGGGGCTGTTGGTTTGTTAGACGTGAGAGTGGCACCAGCACTTCCCACACGAGCCAGGAATACACCGGCTTAGCTTAGACAACTAGACCATTGGTTACATGACATGTAAGGAAGAAAATTATTCTGCATGCAATTTTGCAAGCTAGTGAAAGCATTTGAGCTATGCAGGGGAAGTTAACTTCTCCAAGTTAGGTGCTTGCGTAGGATACGTGCAAGGCCCCATCACCCTGTCCAGACTTCCCAGTACAAACCAGTTCCAAATCTAGAAGCGTATTTCCACATCAATAGGGACTACACCTAACACAACCAATGTCTTAAAGCTTGGTACTTACTATCACTCAAATAGCTATATAAATTCTAAACAAGGTCTGGCTTGTACCTTCCCAAGAGGGATGTTGCTTCATTCCATCTCTAAACCAATTCCCTCTTCACATCATGTGTGCTGTCCCTGTTTCTGAAAGTCTTGGCCCAGGTGTGACTCCTCATCCTTGCAAGTTAATATCCAGAATTGCACAGGCTATTCCAGCTGAGGTCTTGGCAAAGATTTGCACAGTAGTACTAAAATTTTCTCCCCACTATGAAAATACTTCACTGCATACACTGTGGCACCACATTTGCGTTTTGCATTTCCAGCTCCTGGCTCTCCCATAACCTGGCCAGCTGGTGAGCCTCTCACTTCCAGCATCATCTCCTGATAGCAACAACTTCCCCAGTACTCCTACCAGGGCAGATAAATTTATTTTACATACAACAAGCTGCCTCTTTAAATGAGATGTATGACAGCAAAGGGTTTAAGTAATCCCTGTTGGGGAACAATTCCTGCCAAGTTTTGACCACTATTTATTTTCTCTCATTCCCAAACATCTAAGTACCAGAGGCGATGATCCACTAAGCAAGAGTGTTAGAAAAGCACAAACATTCCAGCCATTGCATATATTCCTCTAGGAAAACACTGGGGAAAGTCTGACCAAAGTGACATCTCTAAAGCAGACAGAAAATGCACCGTTTTATCGCATGAGGTGTGCATCCCTTGACTCTTCTCAGACGACTGAACAAGGGGAATTTCAGAATCTCCTCACGGTTCTGGATGCCCCAGGGGAAACCTTGCTGCATTTTCTCTCAGTATTCTAGCAAGAAACACAGTTTTCAAAGACATTGTTTTCCCCTTATTTATTCTCCTCTTTGCCACCATGCTTTGGCAGATGCCCCAGAATGAAAACAATCCAGGATTCACTTTCTGTTCAACGTGTGCATCTCTACATTTGCGATCAGATCCACATCCTTAATATCCCCTCAGAGTCACTCCAGGGTACCCTGTTGCACATCATGGGACAAGGGACTGTGGGGAGGACAGCGTAATCCTGCCATGCCCCGGAGCTGGCGAGAGCTTCTCCCTCCTGGGCATATCCAGTTCCTGCTGTGGCAGACGTACACATTCTCCCCAGACTCCTGATAAGGCTGAAGTGCTTTCCATCTCTCTGCTTACTTGCAGCACTGTTTAACAAAGTTAAAATATTTGTAAGCAAATGAAAAAGAAAACCTTGAGGTAACTATCCATACAGAACTGCATGAGCTAAAGTCACAGAACTGGGAAGGAAAAACGCAGCCCTGTAATCAAAAACACTGCTGAGACTCTTGGATAATCAACAAGGGTAAAGAGAGAATATGCTCTTCCTTGGCATTTGGAAGCAGCGCACATAACCTTAAAATTAAGCTTCTTTTCTACTTCCTGCAGTTCAGGGCTGCTGATAAACACAGAACAATGCAGAGAAGAACTGTGGGAGTGATTTGAGGGTAAGGGAATACAGAGCATCATCCTAGACAGTTTGTCAAAGATACTGAATGCAGACCTGATCTTACCCTAAAATAAGATTTGTAATCTGTTTTTTTTTTTGTTCACATCAGTAAGTTACAAAATGCTACCACATACAGGAATGAATCGATCCTTACCAGTCTTTTATTCCAATACACCCTCTACTTGAGCACAGATCCTTAGACAATATGTAGGCACCTGACTCCTACCAAAATCGATGGAGTGAAGCATCCAAATGGTTTGACAATGATGTCTTAGGGCATCACGGGGCTGAGAAGAAACTTATGCTGATCTTGACAAGACAGGGCTATAAATACAAAGGCCTGCTTATAGTTTCTAGTGAAGATACAGCAGCCCATTGAAGATTTCCAAGATTTTAAAAAATCATGCATCTTTTATTTATTTATTTACAAGCAGCCCAGAACTGCTGACTATCCAAATGAATTATGCAAGGAATAAGCTGGGTTTTGCTGGATTTTGTTCCTTGTTTGTTTGTTTGTTTGTTTGTTTTAATCCTGTATTACCCACAATCAAAAATAACTTTTAAAGTCTATGGTGAGACAGAAAAGTGCTAAAAAAACCAGAACTTAACTGCTCGTACACAACAACTGCTGAGTTAGATGATTCCTTGTAAAATACAATCAAATTACTTCATCCTGAAGGGAACTGGGAGATATTTCACAAAAGCTGAATTACACAGGCTAAATCTCATTTTCACCATCACTTTAAGCAGCATAAATCTAGAGAAGCTCAATCAAAGCCGACGGAGCTACACTGAATTTGCACTGGTGCTGCAAAACAGGTTTTGACTCTAGCTAACTTTTTTGTTCACAGGCACTAGAAAACAAACAAGATATTCTTACTCTCTTGGATGAGACAGTAGTTTATGTAGCTTTTTTATGTGTGTATGCTGTCATGTTTTAACCTAAATTTCTTCCAAGACAATTCATGCTCTGCCATTACAGACAGCTAAGACATTACCAGAACTCTCCTAACTTCAACAGTTGCAATGCTAGGCTTTTAAGTAATTTCCTTCTTAAAATGATTTTCAGCTATATGCTGTAAAAGGAAAAATTAAGGGCTCTATGGCTAATCCTCCATCTAAACATTGACTCTATGAAGGAAATGACTGACCATCCAACTGCAGCCTATGAACCACCTTGGTGCAATTAACAGAAATGTACATAGTGGAAAATTTATTGTGTAAGAAGGAAACAAAAAAAAAATTATAAACAGAAGTAATAAAGGTTTACTATAAACAATGAAAACAAAAAGCAGTAGGTGTTGGTGCCTCTCAAAGTCTTTTAAAGATGTGCATTTAATCTGAGTAAAGCAGGCAAATAAGCTGCCATGCTCTACATGTCTTGTTATTTTTACAGCTGCTACTAAATAGTAAAAAAAATCTTGCATCTACTTGCAAAACTTATGCTTCAGTAGGAAGGGGTGCCAAAAAAAATTACTCTCTCCAAGAAACTAACAGTTACACTTCGTAAAGATATCATGAAAGCTTTCAGGGAGTCTTCTGAATGGGGAATGTCTTCCTGCCATGGGGTAAAAGATGGAAAAGTATGTGTAAAGACAAACAACTTCATTTTGTCTCCAGTAACAAGGAAAAACTTGTAATTATTTAAAGTCTGCTCTTTAGCCATTTAAAAAAAGAAAAGTATTTCTAAGAGAAGCTAGCATCTACTTCTGTATTTATCAAGAAATTTCTCCTCCAAAGAAGTCTTCCTCATAAACAAACTTTTTCCATGGTATATAAATAGGCTTAAGAGCTACAATTTTCCTAAAAAAAACCAAAAACAAAAACAAACTAGCTTTTCATTCAGGTATTGATATCCTGCTGGAGAACATCCATTTGACACTTGACTTTTAAACCCAAATTCTGGAAGCCTCTGCCTCTTTCTGCCATTATCACCGGGCAGCTGGGGATGATGTAAGTATTCACGGCCCAGGTCTTCCCCACAGCAGCCCCGTTTAGCTAACGGGGAGATCAGGGATGGTACCATTTGATCAGGACCACTTCTGAAACTTGTGTTCTCAAGCATTTCCCACAAATACCAATCATGTGCCTCGAGAGCGAGACATTACACAGTCTTTTCCAGTTCCCTGATGCTGCTCTGGAGCATTTTTCCCACATGCATCCCATTGTAGCCAGCAGGATATTGAATCTTTTGAAACAGTTAATCTTCTCACAAGTGAGACTGGATTTCAGTAATAAACACTTGCTGTAATTTTTCATCCTCTGGGCCATCATATTTCCAAGAAGCAAGGTCAAGATGGCATTTAATAAAAAGATTGCTATATTTGTTTGGTTCTTACTTCCAGAAGAGAAGCCCTACAGAGCAAAGCAACAAACTGGACAATATGGAATACAGCCAGGGTCTTCAGCCCTAGTACGCAATTAAGAGGAATGTGAACACAGGAAAGTTTCCTCTCTATTTCCATCCCAAAGATATATTTGTCCTGCATTAAATCTTAGTCAAGTCCTTAAGGAAAATTTCTTGGAACAATTTTCTTTTCATTGGAACAACTTATAACTGTAAAAGCTGTAAGGTCAATTAAAATGTTTGAAGTATCTTTTTCCTGATACTTAAAAATATCCAGTAGTCCATATTGCAAGCAAGGATGTATAAATAAATATATGTGTACGTGTTAGCCATTCTTGCTCCCGACTACTTGTTTTCTGCTGCTTCTTTCACTCCGCCACAGCTATTTTCACTGGAGATGTTCCAGTGATGTACCATTAGCTTACTCCCACTGTGGAAATACTCTGGATATTTTTGCAACATAAGAAAACATCAGAAAAATCTAATTTGTCTCTCAGTGGATATGAAAAAAATATACTTTTAAAAATGAACATTTTTTCTTATCTCAAACAGTAGCTTTTTGTTGAACTGGGATGACAGCAAATCACCATAAGTAAACAAAGTCCAGCAAGTTATTTGAAGATTCGATTTACGGTGACCTTCTTTGCTATAACAGGAACACTACATCTTCAGCGTAAGCTATCAAGTTGGTTTTTTTCTGTGAGGCATAAATTAGGCTTTTTCCTCCAATTTATAGCTAGAGAAGCAGCTAATACTGACGTTCCATAGTAAACTGTAGCGGGTAACTGAAAGCAGAATTTGGCATGATACGGCTCCTTGAGGAACACAGACGTTTAGCCCAGGATCTAGAACTACAACTCAACTCCTGGCAAGTCCATCCAAAGGTTAAACAACAATGTCTCCCAGGATCACAGTGCTCCCACTGATGTAAATCTGGAAGGGCACCGTCAAGGACCCTTCCAAGCACGCTCAATAAAACCGCAACTCAAATATGGGTCAGCGTGAGGACAACAAACAGCACAAACAAGACTCTGGCCAATAAACTCAGCCTGGAAAGTCAAGCAGAGAACTCACTTTGTTGGTAAGATGCATTCAATCTGCTTTAACAACTTTCTGCGTTCTTTCTTTCATGGAATGCTAAGAAGAATCATGAAGAAGAATTCCCAAAGTGACACACTTTGGTATAGGTCCATGGAAGTCAACAGAGCTATGGAAAAACAACCCTCTGCAAATTTTTTCATACGGTATCTTTAGTGCCCATGCAGGGGACCAAAAAGAGCCATCCTTTAACATAGGTGAGCTGCTAAGAATAATCAAGATGGGACCAGCCCTGCAAATACATTCACGCATGACAAGTAGTTTTCTTGAGCTCCTCTGCCACACAGAGAAATTTCTGCAGGAAAAGGACCTAATTTAAGAACAGATAGAATGAGAAGGTTTGAATCCACTCTGAACCTACTTTGAACCCAGAGGAGATGCCAGGAATGCAAGTCTGTCTTTATAAAGCTTCTGTGGGTAAAACTTTTCGCTGAGGTTATATCACAGCTAAATTTTTCTCTTTAAGAAGTTTTAAAACTAATGTTAACTTGCCCAGAAGGATAACTGTTTCCCTTTCTCCCCATTGACTGTCTACAGAGAGAGCAGACTGAGCCTGGATTCCTAATCCAGACTCTTAAAGAGAAGTCTGAAAACTGGGAAGAGATTGTCCTCTATTTCTCTCCCTCATTCCTAATTTACTGTTATTTGTCTGGAAGAAAGAAATGTGGGGAACTGAAGGGTGAGAGCAGGCAGGGAAACATGCTCAGAAGTAGGTTTTAATATCTTCTGTTTTGCTATTAAACAAGCTAGAAGACAATCAGGACAAGGTAGAATAAAAATGTATCACATGTTCTCCATTTTAAATAACATTCCTTTCTTTTTTTCTTCATTTTAAAATTAGAAAAGCTTGAAATGAGAATTTTCCCATTAAAATCCAAAAAAAAGAAAATGGCAACCCATATTCTATAGGCTCCTCATTTGTAAATTTTGACATTTAAAGCAGTTTCACCAATTGCTCTCTGAATACATTCATAACCTTCAGGGAGTAGGAGGACCAGTGGAGCAGACATACACTTTTTTCAGGAAAAACAAAACAAACAAAAAACCCCAAATATACATCAAATCAACCTTTCTACATCTGCCTAAGCAAATATACTGTTTTCCATATAAGCAGCATACTATGTAATATATCAAGAAACCAACATCTGAGGCACCACAGGAGTCACAGTCTGAGGCAACGCTTGCTTGTTGACTGTCTGGGCCATCCTGCAGACCAACAGCCCAATGACAGTTGGGTTCATCATGCTACTGATTTTCAAGTAGCGGGCAGAGATCAGCCTAAACCACCAGCATGCCTGTCTGCTGCTGCCTCTTGCTCCTGCCTTGGGAAGCTGCAGTTAAAAGCACATATCCCCAGGAGGATGAAGGATTTACCAAACAGTAGCTCTGGTGACCCTTGGTCCCTCAAGCCTCTCTCTCACTCTACTTCTCAGCCACGAAGATCTACCAAAGACCCTCAACCACACTTTCACTCATTTTTTCTCTTCCCACAGATGCTATTATAAAGATCAAATAATTTTCCCTTTGGCTATTTTTGTTTGAATTATAATTCATTCCAACTCTCAAAGGCAATAATCTCTAAACTAAGGGTTTTGTCAGAATTCCAAAGAGCAGTCTTTAGGAAACGACACAACTTTTTTGGTGCAGCTATGATAATAAACTCTGTAATGAAAATTGAGTATGATAATAACATCTTGTTGAACAGGCAAGATGTCAGACTTACAACATATATTAAATGTGCGGAATGTGATCATAGAGATACTAACATTCCACTGAGACATCAGAGCACTGGGCTGGAAGTTAGTTACAATGGAATAACTCATCCCATAAAGTTATTTGCTCTCTCCTGTAAAAAGAACTCTGAGCATGCTATTTTTGGTGCTTTTTCACAAATTTCTAAATTGCCAGCATTTACTTGTTACTTCTAAATTGTTACAATAGTACCTCATGTATTTCTTCGTCCATTTTGCAGACTGCACTGTCTCACTTCTTGGACTTGTGCATCCTGTTACGGCAAATTAGGTGGTCAACCTTCCTCCTTGAGGGAAGGTAATGAGGCTATGAAGCCAAGATGAACACTGCTGTTTTACATCAGAAGCTATGCACCACTAATTTCTCCATAGAAAGACTATTGTTCGTCACACACTTGCTAGCCCAGATGAATATTGCCCTGTATTTCTACAAACTCTCTGTCTAGTGTCACTTGCCTTTGACTTATAATGAGCCTATTCATTCTCCAAGAACAATCCCTTTAAAAAGTGAGAGTATAGCTTTGATTTTGCCTCTCTTGCCCACTTAAAACACTGTGTATGCGCTGCTTTAGCTCACAGTCCATTTAAAAAGGAAGGAGGAAAAATTCTATTTGCTGTGCATTTACTGCTGAACGGCTGCTAATATCAATACAGTGAATACAGTCACTGTGTGTTTCATCTTATTTAGATTCCAGCACAGCTCATCAATTGAAATGGATGTGGTTGGAACGTCAGTTTAACAAATAACACAGAAGTACAGGCTTTTAATAGCTAGATGTGCACTCAATGTTTTATGGTTTGTACTCCATTTTTTGAACCAGAATCAACAATGAAATCAACACAACATGGTGGAAAACACTCTTTAAGAGAGGATTTTCCAAACACAGCTAAGCTCTGAGATTACTGTCTGCAACTGCAATTGTTTTTCTCCTTTGGCTGTTAAACAGTGCTGCCCTCAAGGAGATGCAAACGAATGGCTTTCTTTTCCTTGGCCAAGAAGAAACCAGCTCAGCACTGTATGGATTCTGCTCTCCATTGTTCCTGCTTACAATTGGAACAACACAAAAAATGGCAAAGTAGAGCAGTAGAGTGACATTTGCTACTGTTAGTTTACAAAAGAAGCCACCAGTCATTTTAAAACTGAAACCGAGCAAACAGAAAACAGACAGAGAGAAAAAATGCTGAACAGGATTTGGGGAAAGTTTTTCTTTTTACTGTAAATCAAATGTCAGATCTGCTTATCTGGATGGCAGGCACAAATCTCAGCCTCTTCATAAGTGTGAGTTTCAAAGAGAGCAGCCCTGGAGCAACTCATATGGGTCTGTAGGAGACATGAGCAACACCAGGGAAGGTCTCCGGAGCAGATCTCCCTACCACTGACTTATCACAAAGCATCCCCAACAGCTCCTGCTGAAGTGGCACTGATACCGAACAACAGCCACAACTCACACATTGAGAGAAAAGTCATGTCAGGACTCAGGGCACTGCAGTGGAGACAAAACTGAAAGATGAAACTCAAGGTTGAGAGACTCCAGCGCAATCCCTACAAAACCCCAACATCACACGTGCCCCAAATGACTGGCATTGCATAGGAGTGAGCAGAGTCTGAGATGTGATGTATCTCAGGTGAAGTTTCTCTGCACATCGGTAAATCGGTAGTATCCTGAACATACCTGCTTTGTGTGACCTTGTTACACACACACACAGTAACTGTTCTCTGAAACATGGAATGACACAAAAATAGGCAAGCACAACAGAAGCCTCAGAAAACCTGTCACTCGCATGCTCTTTGTACTGGGCAATGGCTTTCACAGAAGAGTATGAGCAAACTCATCTTACCTGGGATGCCTAGCAAGCTAGGTCTATTTTCCAAGTGTAGTTCAACTATTTTGTCTTCAACTACTTCCCAATAATTCTGTGCTATGATAGTGAGTGAAGGCAATCTGAATGGGCCATTTAAATATCAGCCTGTGAGGTGTTCCTCCTGGCTCCACACAGACCTGCACCTTACAGAGAGGGAGAGGGATTTTCCAGAATGAGGAAGGGAGGAAGGGGAGAGGCTGTCAAGGGAAGATGCATCAGCTCCTGCAGTTTTGCTCCAAATCTTCGTCCTCCCCGGGGTGCGTGCGTGTGTGTTTTTGTTCGGTTTTGGCTCATGTTTTGTTTTCCTGGGTTCCACTTAAACAGAAGCCCAGAAGCACTGAAGCAAAGAAGCCTGGAAGCAAAGAAGTCACACTTCTTTGGGGAGCGATTACCTCTGCTCTATCACACACGTATCTGTCACAGAAACCACCAGCAAGATGGAATTTTTCTCTTTTTAAGTCTTTATTATTTTTTTTCCTGCCTGCTCCATGCCCATGCTTTTTTTCCCTTTCTCTCCCTTGCTGCTCCATATCTTTACCCTTCCATCCCTCCCTTTCCTGCCTTGCCTATTTTGACTGCAGTCAGTTCAGAGCAACACAGCTCAACGGGTCTCTATCACAATGGGAGCAGTAACACAAGTATTAATAACGTCCTGCTGCTAGCAAGAGAGACTGCAATCACTTTTTTAAGGACAAAGCAGCCTGACCTTAGGGAGCATATACAATACTTAGGATAATTACAAAAGTCATACTCCCTTTGGCGGCCCATTTTTATTACATATTTTGTATCAGCCACGGGAGGCCCTGGGGCTACTATTTTGTTTGTCTGGAGTCTCCCTGCTAGACGACATGCCCAGGAAAAGTCAGTTCATATTTAACCCTATATTCTGTAGATCAAAACCATAATGCAATGCACCTGGATTTCATTATTGATCAAACCACCAAATACGACACTTATCATAAAGCTCTTGGCTTGCCAGTTTTAAAATCCTCCAAACTGCTTTGATGTGAACATCAAAAACTCCTGGACTACATGAACAACCATTTGCCGGACCTCATCCTTTAATTGTAGCACGTCCTCAGTGCACCACTCACAGTAATTACGCAATGCTTGGAAAGCTCGTTCGTTAAATTGGTCCATTTTGGAGTGAACTGGCTGTACTGAGGAGACACCGTGCAGTAAACCCACAGCAGCACCGTGTTTTGCTGCAGGAGGCTTTGTTTTTTCTCCCCGTCTGCTGAGATCTCGTGCCCCTAATCTCAGTGAAATCCAGTAAGAATGAAGATCTGTAGCCTTAGGACCTGCAAAGTGACCCAGAAAGCCATGGCCACCCAGATGCTGTATGGAAACCTACAGACACGTGTGTGGCATTGGTGTTACTCTTAACCGACAGGTATTCACAGCATATTGCAGAAACGGAGAGCAATCTGTTCCCTTGGCAATCACAGCAAAGAAATTCAATCAAACTAAGGACTGATTGCATTCAAAACCGTGATGCTTAAAAGTGATACTTTCAAAGCAATAGTGAGAAAAAAAAAAAAAAGGAAAGCTGGGAAAGTGTCTTAGCATTATTGTAGCATACACTGTTTTGTAAAAAAACCAGCTAAATATTATTTATTTGTATGTACAGAAGTCTACCTGTGATGGCAATTTCCAGGAAGATTTTTCTATACGTACATGTATCTATATAAAACAAATAACAAAAACTTTTGAGCTAGGAGAACAATCATGTTTGTTGCATCTCTTCATAAACGCCATGTTAATGAACAAATTTGTAGAATCAGTGCTAGTGAGACTCAAAGAGCAGCACTCCTTCCACAGATGTGCCACGTCACAGAACACTTCGTTTTCATGATGATGGCTTGCTCTGGATTTCAAAAAGCACAATACTCCATGCATATTGCAGGTTTCTTCATAGGATGAATAAATTAACAAATTCTGACTCTCCTAATTTTCAATCCGATCACCAAGAAACGTCACTGCAGCTCTTTTCAGTAGCTCTCAGAATCTACACGGGCATCTCCCAGATGCGGATGTTACCCTGAGTGTTGCACAGAGTTAGCAACTCGTGGCAATTCACCACTGAATTACTTGCAAAAAAAGGACTGTTAGTTTATTGAAATGTAAAGAAACTCTTCTGGCAGATGTGGAGTTACAGCTGTTGTATGTGTTTAGTTTTCTAAAATAAAAAAAAAAAAAATCGAAATCGTATCCTCTCTTACATTTTCAGCAAAATTCCACCATGGAGTGCACTTCCCTGCAGGATAACTGGAGGTTAAGCAGTACTTTGCTCTAATCAGACAAATTTATTGTTTCCACTGTTATATTATAATATGTCAAATGAGGCTCTTTCAGTTCTATTAAAACTGAAATGGTCAGCAAAACTGCAGAGAGGAAACCCAACAGCAACACTAAAAAAGAAATCTCAAAAAATAGAAGATGACAAAACATCATCCTGGCTTACTCCAGCTGAAAGCTTCAAAATTGTATAGAGCAATTTTTTTTTTCCTGTTGGAAAGCTCTGCAACACCCTTATTGAGTATCTGGGAACCAGGAATTGCATACGGTCCCCAAGGGCATATTAGTGAAAGTGCTGCTCTTTGTGAAACAGCTACAATCCAACTTACTTGCAATTACTTTTATCTTTTAAGAATGTGCAAAACGATACAGTCTATAAAAATAGTAGACTCCACCAGCACTATCTGCATTCAAGAGAGTAAAAAGAAATGCTTTTTGAGGCATACAATCTCTGGCTAGCATCAGAATTAAGTCGGGTGTAAGTATACACACATCCTCTTCTCCAATACATTTGAATTGTCTTTTTGTTATGAAGTGCAGAGCAATCTTTCACAGCAAAATTTAAAACCTGACACGTAGGGAGAGCCTCTGTAAAATACTTGTCGCTACTAATAATCAGATGAAGAAGCTGAGAACCTTCACTGAAACGCATTCGTCCTATTTAAAAGACCTTTTTCTTGCAAAATACTACAAAAAGTTACTCATTAAGTTTTTCTAAGCCAAGATTTAAGCCCCACAACATGGGGCTTATTTGCAGATACAACATGTAAAGATTTGCCTCATCTTCAGAAAAATTTTACCATCATTAGCAGGGACTATTCTGCCAAGCAGTCTTATTCTAAACCTCCTACTCCCTGCTGGTCCTGCAGAAGGAAGGAGCGGGAGCAGCCTCCAAAACGACACACACAGAATTAGGGTATAATATGTTACTTTAGGAACTTGCATACTTCATTTTCAGAAAAAAAAATGCAGGAAATTGAGAATGCTCACCATGATGTCAGAGTAAGACTGATCATTTCTCTCACCAGGTCAATAGTCTGTTTAAAAAAAGCAGTTTCATCAACTAATTTAGTCAATTATATTTTCAAGTTTAGAAGGATTTAGACTAATAGTTTCAGCTAAATAAAAGAAAAAAAAAAAAACAAACCCTTCCCTTTTTCCCATGAAGGCAATGGCTAAAGTGTTCTCCCAGGCTACGCAGATTCAGGTTCAAATTTTCATCTGCTTGATTCATGCATGCTGATTTCCTTAATTTAGCTCTTAATTTTTACCAAAAAGTTCTGAAAAGGGTCAAAACTAATTATTTCAAGTCAATTTACAACAATATTTAACTTTATAGTAGACAAAGAGAGTTGCATAGCCAGGGCATACAAAAAAAACCCCCACATTTTCCCATCTGGTTCATGCTTGAATCTTCCTACAACTGGTGATGGGCAAACAGGTTCCCACCAGCAAATGTTTCTGTTAAGTCTGTACATTGTCTTCCTGAATTGTTTTCACTACGCTTGCCGAATTCTAACTCAATATAACATTTAGCTCTCCTAATATACAACAGTTAAGCAGGTGATCAAGTTTTGCAGGTTTTTAAAAAGGGAGCAACTCCAAATAACAAATTGTAGATGTTGAGCCTCCTGAGCTTGGAAGTGACATAACCACTACCATTCCCTCACGGGAACACAGCTACACAACCAGGATAAAGCAAGAGGATGCCTATTCCAGATGCTGCTTTTCCTTCTGGACAGCAGAAACAGTGCAGCGTAGCACTGGTTAAAATGCAAATGAACAAAGGACGGTAAGGAGAAGGACTGCTGCTAAGCTGTACAAACTGAACTGTCACATACAAGTTGTAACACACGACAGCACTGAAGAAAACTGCAGCAACGTTCATGTAATTTAACATGCCAACAAATTGTTTTAAAGTCTATCCAAGAGTGAAAACGTTTAACGTCACATTCAAATAGCTGGAGAAGACGGTAACATGTGATTAGGGCCTCATATTTTCATGCTGCCCACATGTCATCAAATTTGATGAATTTTGCATACACTGGGACTAGTACACGATCAACAAATCTGCAGAACTTATTCTCTGTACCTACATGATGGGGCCGTTAGTGTCAGGTACTTTGTGCAGTTACACACAAGAGTTTAAATGAGCTTTGCACTGAAAAGACATTGTACAAGCTCCCACTGCTGTTTGCATCTGTTCTTCTGTACTCTTATGAAAATAAATACAGAGAACATCTAAAAAAATACAAATCAAACTAAGCCAAGGGCCAGACTGCGCACATTCAAAAAGGAAAAATACATCTAATTATGTACAAGGTTGCTATGACCACAGGGAAAAATGCCAATATATTCTCAGCGCTTGGCCCCACTTTTGGCTTGGCCCTCCATTTGGCTCATCTTTATTCATGAGTAAATCTGTTTAAAAAAAAATTTCAAGAAATATTTTTTTGTGATGAAAAGATGCTATTTTTATTGAAGTGCTCTACAAACATGCTGATTTTCTTGAAAAGTTCCAGCAGGAGGAATAAGAGGATGAAATTGCTTTCAGTCAAGAATTTGTGATTTGGAAAACTAATTTCACTCAGGCATTTTGACATCTGACTTCAAATGTATTTCTTTTTTTATTTCACTAATTGCCCAGCAGATCATTAGTAGTGGTGCATGTTGTCTTATGCCTGACATGTTGTGACATGAGATAAATTCTGTGTCAGTTTGTTTAATTTCTACACAAAAGGTACTTTGACCTAGAAGAGAAATTAGGTGTGTATGCTAACAGTAAAGAGCAGCTGACATTAACCATCCTTTTAAACCACCTCTAAAACTGTATATAAATGACTATATTATTCATAACTGTTGTCATTATGAAATACTGTAGAAAAAAAGCTGTCCAGGAAGATAAAAAAAAAAAGAAATTTTGCAAGAATAAAAATTAGAAAACAAAAATTAAGTTTCTCAGAAATCTGGAGTGAAAGTTTCTATCTAGCTGAAGTTTTTTAAATGTTCACATCATTCCAGATGTGAAAACTGAATCCTAAAGTCCCTGAATGTCTTGCAAAACAAAATTCATCTAAAGGCACCAAAGTATTAGCCAACACTTGAAAGTTTTCTGTAGTGTTGTTAACAGCTTCAACCTCAAAAATATTAATGAATCTTAAATTAAAATGTTGTTGTGGTTTAGTTACAGTCAGCAATCGAGTACCACACAACTGCTCAATAATCCTCCCCCTTCCCAGGGGATGGGAAGAGAATCACGAAGAAAGTAAAACTCATGGGTTGAAATAAAGACAGTTTACTAGGATAGCAAAGGAAAAGTTAATATATAGATTTGTATATATTATTGAATAATAGATAATATATAAAAACCATTAAGAATATTAATTATTATTTAAAAACAACCAACCAAACAAAAACCCCCCCCGAATTATGCACAATTTCTCACCACCCAACAACCCATACAGCTTGTCTGGAGCAGCACTCATGAAATAAAAAAAAAAACTGTAAACGATCCTGGAATGATTATGAACAGCAAGAGAAAAAAAGAGAGCCAGCTCACCGGCCCACCCCCCCACTTAAACACTGAATGTGATGTTTATGGCATAGAATACTCTCTTTGGTCAGTTTGGGACAACTGTGCTGGCTATATCCCTCCCAGTTTTCCTGTACCTGAACGTTAGGGAGACCTGGAAAGCCAGACAGTGACCTTGATCTTATTAACAACTCGTCTCATTAACAACAGGTCGTATCATCAGGGTGTTTTATCAACATTCTTCACACACGAAATCCAAAACACATCAGCTACCAAGAGGAAAATTAACTCCATCCCAGCCGAAACCAGGACAAACATGTTCTGCCAAGGTTAATCCCACGTGCCTCCTGGAAGCACACCTTGCTTCCAGGAGCAACAGAGATGCTGCTCTTCCCCCGAGGTTCACCATCACCTAGGTAGGTAGGTGATGCTGCTGGGGCAGGAGCAGCAGCGCAGGTGTGTCCTCCATGTGAGGCTGCTCTGCTGAGCCACACGCATCTCCATTTGGGAGATGCTGCCTTGCTCTTGTGCACGTGGACATCACAAAAGAGAGCTCCCAAAGCAGGGGATGGAGCCCTCCTCTCCCAACCCTAAAGGCTGGACCTCAAATACACATGGCTACATGGAAATTTATTTTTTCTTTTTTAAAGCAAGACAGCCCTACCAGTCACAGATACAGAAAAGATTTCAAACGTGAACTAACACAACCTCGGGTGCAATGCAGCGATTTGGAAACGCTCATTCATAGCTCGTGCAGGTTCGGGATGGTGAACACCACTTAGGATTGAGCAGAGGGAGGGAGGGAGGGCTCAGCACAACCAGAGCCCAAAGGTCGGAAATACCTCAGCAAGGATGAAAGAAAGTACAAGTGGGACTTGGCAGCTGGACAGAGTCCTGCTTTCTTTGCATGGTGGCCCACAGCAGCAGCTTGTGAAGTCCTCATCCGTTACACACAAAGCAGACTCATTTTGCTTGGATGATTCTGGGATGAGCAGAAGCGACAGAGTAACTAGCAGGACACTCATGCACGTGCCGGTTGATGCAGCTCCTGCTCCATCTGTCTCCTGCAGTAACTCCCTGCTCTCCCAGCACACACCAGTGCTCTGCTCCTAAACTGGAGAAGTGCTGCAGGTTCAACCAAGTACTCCGCTTCCCTGCAAAACCTACACACCGCCTCCCTCCAAAAAAATTGCTGTATCCTGCTGCATGCTACCGAGCTGGTGATAAGCGAGCCCTGCCTCACCCTCACAGGGAGAAGAGAGAGAGGGGAAGGGAAGCAGGGAAGGGTGGTCTCCACTCCCCACGCAGCCCTCCCCAGGGGCTGTGAGCATGCTAACGCTGCTGAGAACTGGGCAGTGGTGTGGCACCTTCCCAGGTGGCATGAGGGCCGGAGGGCACGAGCCGGCCCCATGCACGTGAGTGCGGGACAACACTGCTGCACCGTGTGTCTGCAGCGCTCTGGTATTCCTGCCAAACAGAAAACGCTCTGGGCAGAAATGGAAAATCTCTGTAACGCTCTTCACAAGCATCAATGTGCCTTATCGTGGTTTTGGTAATTATAAGTGGCCGCCTGCCACACACACACAGGCAGAGCACCGTCACCTCCACAAAGCAACCTCTCACAAGAAGCAGCTTTCGTAGATGAAACACATCTCTTCTGTGGGGATGGGACTAATCAGAGAACATCTGTAAAGGGAGACGTGTGTGCTCGTACTTAGTGTATATTTCTCCAAAAGCATGTCTATTGTCGACATTTGTCATCATTACAACAGTTTTAAAATTCTTCTGACAAACAGATGATGTTTCTCAAATACAGAACTGAAAAATGAAAACTCAGAGTTGGATTTGTCTTATTTAATTTGAGAGGCCTCTATTGAAGTATTCCCCAGAGCTGGTTGCTGAAGAAGTCACTCATCCTGAGGGCATGATTCATCTACCTAAACATAAACATCTTTCGGGTGGCATTCATCCAGTTGTTCTTCACTGCATCTGACCCTGCAACTGATGTGGCCGCAGCTCCGAGGCGCTCCTCAGACACCCAGGCCAGGGGAAGCCTCTGTCACTCTGTCGATAACTGACGGCCAGGACACGGCAACCAAAACCACGCGCGCCCCTCTCCAGCGGTGCCTCGGCGGTGAAATTTGCAGCGAGCTACGAAAACTTTGCTCTTGGGCGACAATGGGACTCCCCACGGGAGATGCCGAACGCGAGAGGGACGTGACCGAGTTATCCGTTCCTCGTTGGAGCGGCAGAAACGCCGGCGTGGGGCAGCGTGGAGCGGGGTGGGAGGCAAACCGAGGTCACCGCCGCAGACCCCAGGCGTGTGTCTCCCGCACCCACTCGGCTCCCCCCTCCCCGAGAGGGCAGCCACCCCCACCCGCGGCCACGCGTGTTGTCCCACGGCTCCCCCACCCGCCTCCCCGCGGCATTCACCTGAAGCAGGTGGTGAGCTCTCCCGTGGGCTTCAGGCAGGGGTACCGGGTGGTGGCGATTTTGTTCTCGGAGCAAACCTCCCTGCAAGACGGGGAGTCGGATTATTATATTTTATTTTTTTTTTTTAGAAGAGAGGAAAAAAAAAGGAAAAAGGTGTACGGCGGGGGATGCACAAAATCAGGAGCACGGGGGGGCACCCACCTGTCACCGTCCTGCGGCTCCTCCCGGTAAGTCCACGCGTGCCCCAGCACCAGGAGCAGCAGCAGCCGGAACGGGGCCAGGCCACCGGCCGCCCGCCCCATCGGGCCGCCTCTCCCCTGCCCGCCGCGCCGGCTCTGCCCGCCCCGACCGGCGGCGGGGCTGCTCCGACCGGCCGCTCCTCCCTCCCCCGCCGGAGGGGCCGCCCCCCGCCGCAGACAGATGTGCCCGCGGGGTGGGGCCGCGCCCGCCCAGATGTGCCGGCGGGTGGGCGGGGCGAGGCGGGGAGGGGCGGCGGACAGATGTGGCGGGGTAGGGGCAGACGTGCGGCGGGGGTGAGGGGACATCACCCCCCGCCCCCTCAAATCTCGGGTCCCCTCCTGGGCCTCAGGGAGCTCGGGGAAAGGTGCGAGGGTGCAAGCCCCCGGGGGAGCGGGGCCGAAAGTGATGGAAAGGTCCGAAAGCGTGGGGGTGGTCAGGCGGCTCTCGGTGCACAATCAGTGATGCTATCCAGATTCTGCTTTATCTGAAATCTTTTTCCCAAAGGAACAGAGAGGTTCAAAGCATCTCTGCTGCAGCGGTTGTTTATCCCCATGTCGGGCTGCCACTTCCCCGCCATTCATAAAAAGGCGATTAGCGACAACAGGCTTTGATACAGCAGGACATCGGGTCTGGCCCGCTGCACCATATCCTGTTTGCATGTTTAAACTCCCTGGGACCAGGGGAGCGAACCTGCAAAAAGGCAATGCCTGTGCCATGTGTTCGGCTGATGTGTTGGCTTTGATCACCAGGTAACTTTGATCACCAGTGTGAGAGGCTGCAGGGACATGAGGGTGTGCGAATCAGCCTTACTAGCACTTTCATCTACAGTGCAAATAACCTCATTTTACAGCCAGAAAAATCAGGGATATGTAAGCAATAGACTATGCATATATATTATCACAGCCAAAAAAAAGTCAGGGATATGTAAGCAACAAACTGTAACTCCTTTGTTAAACCAGCTCAGAAGTAATAAAGGTGTGTAAGAGGAGTCAAGCAGCCCTTCTTGTTTGTTGCTCTGCTACAGGCAACATTTGAACAAGTCACTTCACTGCGCTGTGCCTCCGTTTCCCCGGTCCGTGGCAGGAAGACCCTAATAGTAAGATAAATAAATAACACTGATCCCATATATGAATCAGCTGTGATTAAGCTGTTAATCCCTTTGGTATGTTGTCCGGTACCCAGAAGGCGGCTAATGACAGGCAGACTTTTACTTGGGAAACTCTGGGGCTCGCCAGAAGTTTTCCCTGACTTGCACAGCATCTGCTGTCACCGCAGTCTGCTGTACACGCTGCGAACAGGCAACTTCAAGGTATTTCTGTGCTCCAGGTGCCGCTGCACATTCTTGCTATTCCTGTGCTCAGTTAAGCAAGGCAGTTCTGCATGGCAGACTTTCTTTTTTTTTTGTTTTGCTTTTGAGAGGATGTTTTAGATGTTTATTCCTTTGCAATTACTTCTTTTCCTTTATACAAATAATGAGTAAGCAAAGACAGGACTTGCTGTCTTGAAGCCAGTGAAAACTGTGGGTGTTTCTTGCAGGACTAAGCCCTCATCCTGACTGGGGATAATGGGAACAAAAGCAGGACCTGGGTGCTTGGACTCTGGCGCTCAGAAGACACCTGTCTCCACAAGGTGTTCTTTACCCTCCCACCCCGAGCGGAAAGTATCCAGTGACAAGGTCTAGAACGAATACAGGTTTGGGCTGCTGTAACCCCTACAACGTCTGTCTATAGATAACAAGGGATTTAATTTACCACATTCCAGAAACGGTCACAGTCACTCCAAAAAGCTCATTTTTTTTTTTAAAGAAATTCAATCATACCTGAGCACAGAGCTGAAATCCTTTGGATGATTTCCAATACAGACCCAAGTGTCATGGCTTCAGAAGGACTCTGATTTTAAAAGAATCCCTATATAGGCCTGGCATAAATATGTTCCCCAAAAGTTGTTTTGTTTTCTTTTGTTTTTTCCCCCAGAACCTTTGCTGTTTAGAGCAGATCTGATTCACTACCCGAATTGCTTAACTCGGCTCTCTGCCTTTTCTTTAATGCCTGCCACCCACATAGCGCTGTATCAACACACTGTGCTATCTTTTCAATTAAAAATATTATATCAGCATACAAATGAATTTATTTAACTCATGCGAACAGCCTTGTTAATTTAAACAAGGTAACCTGCAGGTGAAGCTAATCCCGTACTCAGTCTGCTGAAGCACGTACAAAAGAATTTAAGTGTGATCAACAGTCAATAGAAAAGAGAGGTTAAACAGCACCATACTTTCCAGTTGGTAAGCCTATTACCACTGAACACATTAAAGTTGAGGGTTTTATCATTTTGCTTCATAAGTTTAACCTCAGCTTTAATGACCACGCAACCAGGGCCATCCTGAGAACAAGGCTTGCTTCCTGCAAAGTGTTGAAGGATGGCGGTGGTTAAGGAAACACTGAAATGTTCCTATTGCCTCAGGGAAGGAATGATCTGGGACTGTTTTCATATATAGTAAATAAGCAGAATGTGATTTCTCGTGCAAGGGATGCTTTTCCTTGTGCGGGGTCATGTTAGTTTTGACTTGCCCAACTCAAGCACTTATGAAGTTGATTATGCTGCACACTAAATTATGGAACACTCTCAAAGAAAAAAAAAAGAGGAATTCTATGTAGCAAAGTGCTTATCAGAAGTTTTATTTATACTGTTTATGTAGGAAGATGCATTGTTTCCTGCAGTTCATTCATAATGATGTTGCTAAATTAATAATACAAATACAAGTTTCTTTTCCACATTTTGCTGGTAACCGGAACAGCTCAGAAGCAAACTTTGATCACTGGATCCTAGGAGGCTGTTTCAGGAGCTCAGTTCCATAATGGAGAGGCAGAACCTCTGGACACTGCAGAACAGGAGGAGAAGGGTGTACAGGGCACCCCTGACTCTTTAGAAATACTCTGAGGTCATCTGCGCCCATGAAGAGCTCACAAGATCTTGAGCAGCTATCGTACTGTCCTAGTACGCATGGACCCCCATCAGAGCTGTTGTATTAGGCTCAGTACAAATTCACAGAGAGGTCTGAAAGTTTAATAGTGATCCTGAACATAGAAGATTATTTTTCCCTACTTCTTATCCTCATCTTTAGAAGTACTAGGACCATCATGTTCAGGGAGGGGTGTGGGTGGGGAGGTTTTTGTTTTTGTTTGGTTTTTTTTTTAGATGTTTCACTGGAATCTTTAGAGGTATGCACTGTGATTTTTCTTAATCCGTTTACAACTGACATTTCCATCAGTGCATTTTCCGTCTGCTTCAATTAAAAAGCAAGTAACCAGCTATTGTAAATAGTCTTAATCCCTCTACAGCATTGTGTTTGCATCAAGTGCCTTGGTGGGAACTCCACCAGATCTCCAGCTGCTGGCATGGACATGTCCAGGGGGATCAGAGCAGGACCAGAGGTTTAAACAAACAGAAAACAGAGATCTCAAAGAGCATCTTGGGCCTTTTTGAATTTGAAAGGCCTTGTGTTGGTAATCTGTGAACTAGGTTCCCTTTCAGGTGAATGCCCAGACTGAACCTGTCTAGATCCAGACTTTCAAGGAATATTGTACAATCCAAGTTCATCTGCTAAACATTCACCCAGGCTTGGGCAATGTTGGGATTTCCCATGCTGTTTCGACTCCAGGAGGCTTCTAGGGCAGTGGCCCATCTCAGAAAAAAAAGCCAAAACCAGATAATGGAGAACAAAAAAAATACATCCTGAATAATCACATCTAGCTCCCCGGAGAGAGGTAGAGTTTCTTCCTAACCTCTCTGTGACTAACAGAGTTGCCTGATCTGTAACGGCTGTGTGAAGCAAGGAATAAAATAGGCAGAGCAAAGGCAAAGAGTGAAAGCAAAAGCTGTCAGAGATGATCCATGGGTCCACAGGAAGCAGGTCTGGGACAGCAAGGAAGAGAGAGAAAGGACAGGGAAAAAAAAAAAAAAGGAAGAAGCAGAGGAAAACCAGGGAAGAGAACGGAGCTGAAGAAATGTCAGGGAACCTTGCAATAGGGGTGGAGGTCTGAAAAGATCTCATTTTGCCTAGTAGGTACAAGGGGTTACCTTACCTATGGAGCCCAACATATGAAATAGGCCACAAAACAAGTATTAAATAAAAATACTGTAGCAGAGATACTTCTCATCACAAACACTATTATGGCCCTTAATCCATCTAGGAGACAAAAAGTCTCTCTTTATGTCAGAGGCATTTTTAGTAAAATACATTAATGCAGGATCAAGGTAATTGAAATGTGATGCAGTTGTTTTTAAAATAGCCATGGAAAAAGGCACCTCAGAAAACATCCAGTGATGACCATCAGGCATTGCCTACAGAAAGCATCACAGCTAGGGAAAGGAACAGCCCCAGACTGCTTCCTCCATTTCACAGATAATTACAAGGCTCATCTTAGATTAGCAGAAAAAATAAACACCTTTTGAAAATATCAGCTAAAACAATAGCACTGCAGACCAAGCAGAAAATAGGTAAACGATAGCTCTAATCCACCAAAAACAAATCCTGATGGTTACGTGGGACAAGTCATGACACTAACCAGAACTGACTTATTTTCTTGAGGGTGAGTTTGGATTCCATTTTGTTATAAGAGATTAGGACTGAAGAATGCAAAATCTTCCATGGCATCCTGGCTATCAGACAGCAACGGCCTCAGAGGTGTGTATGTGCTTCTTGTCAGCCCAGGGTCTTTTGACAGGGCTTGGGCCATCGCTCTAAGTGCATGGACAGCAAGATAAACAGATCTCTTCTAGCCAGTCTTCGTAACAGATTGAACGAGGTCCTTCTGCTCCTGAGGTTCACGAGGTTTTCCACCTAAAGCAGCAATTGCTCCTGTGATGATCATCCCATGGCAGTGCTGTGTTCTAGAAGCCCTGGGTGGTAAGGAAGACTTTGGAAGGTCCCTGGTTGAGAAATCACTTTTTAACCATAGACACACACAAATACCTGCACGGTTCCCCCACATGCACAGAAGAAACAAAATAAATGGGACACTAGATCTCATTGCACAAATTGAACTAAACCTTGAGCACTCATTCTTTTGTCTGCAACTGCACAGCATGGTGGCAGCACAGAGGAAGATGGCCCTGGGAAATATTCCTTCTTCCCACCCCCCCCCCCCCCCCCGAATTAGGTGATCCTTTAATTAAAAAAGCTGTGGGATCCCTGTTGTAGCATGCAAGTTGCTGGCAAAGGAAGTGCAACATTCAGGATTGTTGAATGTGCATCCCACCAAAATAGCTCGTAAATGGCCAGACTCCAACACTCCCCAAATTTTGGATCACAGTGGATACCCAGCAAAGTGTGTATGTGGGGTTATTGTCTTTGAAAACTGCACACAGAAAGGTGCATATAAAAAAAATGCACCTAAAGGCTTGAGCAAGAGGAGACCTTAGTGAAAGAAAGGTCTAACTGAAAATTTACAATTTAAAGTTTTTTTTTGTTTTGCAATTTTAAATAAAAAAAAAAAAAAGCCAAAACATATGACTAATTGACAACCCTTTGTTTTGGAATACAGAATACTGTCACAGAAGAACAAAGACCTATCAGATTCAGCAAATGCTAGGAAAGATGTTCCAGTGAGCAAGGCATCAAGCCACATATGTGAAAGACATCAGAAGAGAATGGATGAAGCAACAGTCCAAAAATGTGCTTTTCAACATGCTCCCATATGTGCACACATGTAATTCCCATGCATACAAGCCAGAACAACAGTGGAGAAAACGCTTTCAATAACTTCCTCTCCCTCAAACTGCTTGCATGACCTTGGGTAAGTGACGTAGGCCCAGATCTTCCACAATCCACAATCTACAGATCTCCAAGCATGTGGATCCTATCTCGGAGCCTCAGCACACTCTCTACAACATGACCTAATCTCTTCTTTCCCAGCTTTGGTCAGGTTTGCTTAGATAAAGTATAAGGTATTTATCTGAGGGGTAAAATTTTACCCTGATGACAGTATCAAAACATAAAATATACATCTTTAAAAGTGCAAAATATACCTGTTATGTACAGAAAAATTAACTTGCTTGCTCTGCGGCTGCTTTGCAGCTTGACACAGCCCAGGGTGGCTCAGGTAGCTGTGGTCACACCTGTGAAAAAGCCACTTTTCCATAGTGTTGCTTTAAAGCAGTGCCCGCACCCACATCTACATGGGGAAGCAGAGGAAGGGATGCGACACGGGGGGATGCCGAGCAACCCTCATGCTGCTTCGGTCATGGAAATCCTCGGAGCCCGCGCCAAAGCAAACGTGGCCTGGAGGCTCCGTACACGTGCCCCTGCTGTGGCATCTCCCTCCCAGCTGTATTTTCTTTGGCTCCAGCTCCTGCAGAGCTGTGGGCACTCTCTGGTGACAGATGTATTAACGGGGACACAACTGGATGGAAATCCTGAAGTTTTTAAGCGCTCTCGGAGAGCGTAGAGTTTTTGTTCCTACAGTTATAGGGCAAATAGGGTGCAGGGAGGCTTGAGAGGTATGGGTACGCCACAGACTTTGAAATCTGCCTCTTCTGCGGTCCTAGCTGCACCTGCCCTCCTTGGAAAAGCTGACACACACACACGTGCATGCACACGCACCCTGACCCTTACTTCTAAATCTACTGACAAAGGAATGTTTTCACTTGCATGTAATTTATAAGTGGGCAAATGGAGTTTATGCAAACATAAAACCTCTCCACTCGTGGACTGGGGCAAGTTATTTAACTTGGAAATCAAGCTGGCATGACAGTGGAAGCAACAGCTTTGCCCTGAAGGTGCAGTTTTTCCAGTCACGGACATAACAGTATGTTTCACGCTTTTAATCCCACACATGCTGTTTTTGTCACCTTATTAGTACTGATACCTTTCCCCCTCTCCGATTTCCTTGCAAATGAGGCAAATTTTACCAGAGCTTCACTCTACCCCTTTGTGCAACACATGTAACTCATCACAGAAATGGGCTTAAGTCAGACCAGTCACCGATTTCATTGAAGTTAATCTGGCAAAACACAAGCGAAAAAAAGAAGAATACGACCTTCACTCCACAGCTTGTGACAGCTCACTCACTGCTTATTTATTCTGCACTCCTTGCAAAAACACTCCACACATTCAATCACATTTCAAAGAAAGGGGTCAAAAGGCACGTGTTTTTAAACTGTCTCAGTTAGAGTCCCTTCCCATTAAAGCCAGGCTGGTTGTGTCAGAGATAAAAGGCTGTTTTCTGTGAGGACTGACCACTCTGACAAACCAACTATAAATTACTCAGAAATAGGCTCTGGCACTTTCATTGTAGGAAAATGAATCTTCAGGCACCCTCCATGTTCAGCAGTCAGCGCTGTGTAATTCTGCTGATGCCTGTACCAGAAGCGTAAGAAATCACTCAGATCTTTTCGTGTCTGTTTCTCTGTTTCAAGAGTACTGCTTCTGGCCTGACTCCTACAGAAGATGGGCCAAAGATGAGAAAGTTTAAAGCAGTGGAATGGGACACTTGTAGGGAAGAAAATCAGTGACAGGAAAAAAAAAAAAAATTTCTTTTGAGCTTGCAAAGTGCTGAGTTTCAGTGATGGATGATGGATGTGGGAGACTTCAAAGTTTGTGAAGCACAGGCAGGAAGCAAAGGGAGCATTTTGGGACAGATAATTTTCCTGCCAGAAAAGGTGAAAATCCACATTCAGATGTCCATTTACCAAAGTGTTAATTGTTAGGATAAATACAGAATTTTACCTGGAGAAGGACCTTTCTCTTCAAAGCAAGCAATTTACATCTGGTTTGACTTCAGCCTAAAAGTGTCCTAATCCTTGTCTGTCGCTAAAAGGCTGATTGGCTTCAGCCAGCCAGGTAATTGACGCAACTGGCCTAATTACGGGTGCTTTACACCAATGAGTCTGAGACACATTCCTCTTCCTGTTTACCCCTTTGCAGGTCCTTTAATGTTAGAAGCAGTCAGGGGTTGATCTCCCGCACACCTTACATCTTGCTAAATCTTTTGAAACTTATCACTCTAGCTCCTTGTACACCCGCTGAAGCACTAAGGCTCCCTTTTGCCATCTCTCTTCCTCTCCTATTGTCGTCTGGACCAATTATACAACTGCATAGCAGCAGTTAGATTAAATGGAGAAGGAAATTTCTACAGACAGTAGACCCCGCTCTACGCCCACATATCTCCATTGCCATCCAGAGATGTGACAGCAGCTCAGAAGGGTGTCCATGATACCTCGGAACTCAGGTAAATGAAAAGTCATGGTGTCCTGTCTGTCCTTCACTGCTCTGTGTGCAAATAGGACACAGCAAGAGCCTGCGACAGGTTGGCAGTGGCTGCGAAGGGCTTTCCCCTGCTCCAGAGCCTGGCTTCAATACCTTCTGTGTTGCCTTTTGCAGGCATTTGCATTGGGCATTGGGCATAACCGCAAACACAGGTGAAAGCAGGCATCCTTCTTCCCACTACTCCCTGGATGCTGAGCAGTGACTAGTTCTGCTGAGGGGCTCACCAGCAACAGTGAATGCACAGGATGCCAGGCACTGCGCAACCTTAGGAATAGAGAGATCTGGGTTCAGGTACCTGCTTCCTACAGCTCGTGGGTGCAGACCCCCAAAGCCACAGAGGCCCCAGGTTGCTAGGAAAGACAGCAGGCATCAGACATGCCACAGCATTTTGGGATCTGGGCCTCAGTCCTTGATGCCCCTGGCTATCAGATCCCACAGCAAACTGATCGTGCCTGGTGATTACTGTACACCTCCCAGGTGTCTTCAAGGCAATAGAGAGAGAGAGATATCTTTAAGACCTCAGGACGCTGTGGTAACAGGGATCCAAGTACTTGCGAAAGACAAAAATTTTTTTCAATCAGCTCTATTAAAGCACTTAATGTTTAGGATCTCCAGCAGAGCTCTGGAAGGGCCAAAACACTGGAGAATTAAGTTGCTTTGTTCTCCTAATTCCAAATGGTCCTTTGCAGCCAGCAGACTGTATTTCTCTTTTTTTTTTGCGATATAACAAGTAATAACTTTTCCAGGTCCATGCTTCAGCCAAACGAAAAAAACCAAAACAAAACAAAACAAAAAAAAAAAAAAAAAAAAAAAAAAAAAAAAGAAAAAAAATACAGGCATACAGAGAAAACAAATATCTGTTGAATGATATTTACTTTGACTTCTCAAACAGGTGAGGGTAATTTCAATACTGCAGAAATTGAGAAGTTTTTATATTATGACTCTGCAGCTATTACTTACCTAAGTTAAGTCAACTGTTTTTCTGCCTAAAAAGTAATGCTCGCAAAAAAAAGAGCAAACAAAGGAACAATCCTGACAGTAACTCATTTCAACTGGACCACAAGGGAAATTGCATACCTTGGCACTTAGCTGAACCAAGCTGCCTTTCCTTACTGACTCTTCCTTCAGGCATCGCGTCCAACTATTTCCTTGGAATATGTTCCTACTGTGTGCAGGAGCTATTTATAATCTACAGTACTTATTTTTGGATTAAATACATCTAGGTGGCTAGCTGCCATGAGAGGAAAGGGTGTTTCAATGAATTACAGGAATGTGTATGAAATATTGCACTTGGGATACGGCATTTCCAAGCTGAGTGGCCCGTAGAAGCCAACAGGCTGACAGACATGGTGTGAGCAGGCATAGCACAGAAACTGGCCAAGTGGCCTTGCTGCCCTGGTGTCTTCTGCTTGTTTTGGTGAGGGATCCTTCCAGATCATCTCCTAGGTCTCAGGCCAGTACTAAAGAGCAGCTAAGGAGCAGCTCGGAAGGGCTCTTCTTTTTATTCAGTACCTGATTTTAGACAGCGTGTCCATCAGCTGAAGTCTGTCCCATTGTCAGCCAACTGCCCACCAAAGACGAGAGGAAATGTTTGAGGAGTGTCCATCTGACACCTCTTGTCAGCCACTGAAGTCTCCCAGCTTCTCTCAGATGTGTGGGTTGTATGAGACAACCCTGCCCTGTATGCCATTAATTCCCAGGCTTGCTGCCTTCTCCTCCAAGCCTTTTTCCTCTCTCTTTCCACCCACCCATTCATTCCAGCCTCCCCACCGCCCCCTGCCTGGCTTGGCATCGGAGCCCACAGCAGCATTGGTTTGGAACTGGAGTGGCAATCAACCAGTGCAGCATCCTACCTGGATGCGTGCAGGGCTGCTGCTCCAGGGACCGATGGCATCAGCCACTTCATGGTGGACACAATTAATGTATGACTATGACAGCACCTTCTCCCATTAGCAATTCAGTCTGAACAGAAGTGAATGCATTTGTTAGCTAATGGTTAGATATGCCAGATGTGCTACTCGTGCTGCTCCGTAACGAAGGACAGATAATCATTAACAGCACAACAGACTGGTAAACTAGTTCACGCACGTTTATTCTTGAGTCACTCCTGATTTACTGCAGTCTTTACCAATCTGAGTAAAACAATTTGGACGTTCAGCATGTGTTGTGCAATCCTCGCTTGTGCCGTCAAAGGCAATGGTATATCTAACATCCAAATCCTACCAAAGCTAGACCTTCACAACTAAGATGTAGAGTTGCAAGCACGCCTTTCCTGACATGAAATCCTTTTACCTCCAAAACGTGCACTCTGGTGGTTAATTGTATGTACATAGCTATCTGCCCTCCCAGCCCAGCTATAATCACTGCTCTGTACATTCTGCCTTGTCCCAATCCAGAGTTTTCATGAGAAATGTATCGCTTTCTGCTCTATGGAGAGTTATATGAGTAGCTGGCAAGCTGTGGACTTCGCAGCATGAGGGCTCGGATCTTGTGGCCCCACTTCAGGCTGTCTGTCTGTAATGGAGAAATTTCTTGAACCTTTCCAGCAAGAATTGCCATGGGAGGTACGTTACTAACAAAGTGACAAATGCCAGAGCTGGCTTCTGCCGTTCTGGAAATCAATGGCAAAGCTCCTACTCAGACTTCTACCAGAGGAGAATCGAGTTGACATTTAACTGGATGTAGGCCAGTGAGTTATTTTAAATGGCTAAAAGAGCATGTTGGGAGCAGCTATGGCTGCCTACTACTCTAATGAGAGCACACATCTGGAATGATTTTTTCCACTGGTTTGTAGTTCCCAGGAGAGGACTACGTTAAAAGACCTCCCAGACCTTCATGCCTTCAGTTGTACTTACCTTTTGTGGCTGGTAGATGCCCATTCCTCTCCTTTCTCTAGCCAACTACGCAAACTATCTGCAGTCATTGGGGAAAATGAACACTGCATCTGCATAATATGAGTAAGAGCCGCACTGATGATGTCCCACCGTGGCTACTTGTAGACAGATAGGATTTCTCATGTGTGGACAGCAAAGTCAAATTCTCAGTCTGAGTGACAACAAAACACAGACCAAATCAGAAAACCTTGGCACTGCACAGCAGAGAGACAAAACGTCCTCTAACACAGTTTAAGCAGTGCAGTTTTGAAGGCCAGTTCTACACTACCCAGAGGGATGTCCCAGTCAGAGCCTAAACTCATACAAGTCCACACACACAGATTGCAAACCAGCACTTAGTGGCAGGTTTGGGGTAACCTTCAGACCAAAAGGTAGTTGGTTGTGTGGATGCTTCAGAAATATGTTGTATCTCATACAAAACAGCCGTCATTAGTGCAGCAGGTTAGCAATAATTCCTAAGTAAGAATAAACTAGACCCAGTTCAATATCTCTTTTCTTCCTCAGTATTTCTCTGATTTAAAAAAAAAAAAAAAGCATTAAGGCTGAATAAGGTCAAAATACGGCAAAAAGAGCTGTAAGCAGGAAACGTCCAGCAGCAATTTTTCTCACGCAATAAAGACACTATGGGACTTCGTTGCTCTGAAAAATTAAGACTTTGAACTAAGCCACATGTGAGCAGGAGAAAGGAAAAGCACGAAATGATAATTTTCGGTAGTATCAGCTGCCTGCTGGAGGCTCTGGGAAGCTGCCTGCTCCTGTGGCTGTGGGTTGCGGGGGAACATCACACCAGTGAGAGCCTAAACCCCTGGCTGGTCACAGCCAGGCCAAGAAGGCTGAAGGGAGAGGTAAGACAAAAAAGAAGATCTTCCAAGCTAGAAGTTGAACTAAATAATATTATGAAGTATATATAACAACCTACCCTTGTGGGAGGACTGCTTTACAAGAACAGAACCAGGCTGACATCACAGCAAAGTTTTCCAGTCTTAACTTGTGAGTGAGTTACAACAACATGTAACCCAAAACTTTCTTATTCAATATACTTCCACCTGTGCAAATGCCCAGGATGTGCCTATCTGACTAAGCTGTAGCTACAGAGAGCACAGCCAGAGCAGAGAAGAGAAAGAGAGATGCAACAAACCATGCATGACAAAATTTCTGCGTGAGGATGAAACACACAGACTCAGCTGGGCACAACGGCAGTGTAAAACTGCGCATTGTATTCCAGCATCTGCGACAACAACAAGGGATGTAATAACTAGAGAGAAATACATGTCTTCAAAGTCTTTTCTTTCAACCCAGCAAATAAAAAAAAACCCTGGAAACAGAGGCAAACACAATAAATTAGGACTGAATACAACATGGATTAATTTTTCTTTTCCTCCACAACTCTATGAAAATGTCAAAGTTAAACAACTGTGACTTCTTTAGGCACATCCTCCCAGCACCCTGCCCACTCCTGTGGGACTCCCATGTGACAGTCTCTGTGGTAATGACATGTCTTCCTTTGCCCCTTCAGCTGTGGGCTGGGGGTTGCCAATAAGCTCCTGGTGACATCTGCCCTCACGTGCAGGTGGAAGTGAACATCTGCTCAGGTCAGTAAGGGATGCTGCTCCACAGCCCCATGGCAAAGAAACCACCAGATGGGAAACCATCTCCTCTACAGCATCTCCTCCTCTGCTCCAGAGTGGTTGCTTGTGGCTGGGAAGCAGATATGGGATTACCTCTTTTCCCCACAACTCTGAATCGGTGCATCCCTGCAGCCCACCTTTCCACCCAAGCCCCTTTCTCCTCCCTCACCCATCTCCATAAACCACTGCAATCCTCAGGCTGCAGCGGCGGGAAGGAGAGCTCTGCTTTCAGCAGCGTTCACAGCTGCTCTGCTTCAGACAAAGACCAAAACTGAACCAAAAGCTCTGCCAACTTTCTGACCCAGCCTGCTTTCTGGCTGTGAGATGAGGCTGGCTCTGCTTCAGAAAGGCTGCAATGACAAAAATTGCAAGGTCTTTCCCACAGTACCTCTCTTACACCCAGAGGCATCCTAGATTTTGCAGAAGTTCACCTCATCTTTTCCTCACACTCACACATTTTTATTGACCTGCCCCATTACTGCACTGCTGTGAAGAACCAGCTGCCAGCAACAAACAGCTGAGAAAAAGCCAACAACTCAATTTCATCACACATGGATTTCCACAGCACTCAAACAGCATTCCCATATATAAATGCAGTGGAATGGCAGAGGATAGCAAGGAGAAATGAAGACTGTTATGGGGCGTTCAAGCACAAGACCCAGTGCACAAGTAGCTCAGATAATGTGAAGAACATGGTCAAGATAAGGTGACCAAACAGATGGGCAGGATGAACAAATTTCATTCTAAAAGGGACAGATTAAATTGATGTGAGCTTAGCTTTAGCCCAGCTGCCCGAGAAAAGGCACTCTCCGTGCCAAGAAATGCTGAGGTCCATGCTTGGGACACCAACCTAGTGAGGAAGTCACTTAATGCATCAGCTCAGAAGATCAGCATTGTAAGATTTAGCAAGTGCCCATACCATTGCTGACATTTCTGCGTGGGTGTGGGTGAGAAGCAAGCACACAGGATGCGGTAAGAGCCAGCAGCTGTGTGTTGATCCAGGAGAAGCTGTTGACTACTGAGCATTTTAGGTTGTAAGCAGAAATTCTGATGACTTTTGCTGAATGGAGATTTCCCTGTGAATTTTTACTGCTCCCTTTTTCATCTCCTCAGGAAAGGCGCAGTTGGGTAGGAAAAGCAAGGCAGAACCCACCAAGGGAGCAACATCATTCACAGGTAGGAAAACAGAGCTGCTAACTCTATTGCATAAATTAGGATTGGGGTCAAATCAATCAATGCTCAAGCAAATTAGAAATGAGCTGCTAAGCTGTGAAAAGGGCATATTTTACTAGCTGACGTCACAATTTTTTATTTGAGATTAAAACTTCCCAAATCAGTCCTACTGCCTTATTGTTGCAATGGAAACAGAAAAGCTATTTCTCCCACCTTTCCCTGTCTCTTCCATACTGGAAAATCCCCTTGCACCAAAGACTGCTCTTCCTCCTGAACTAGCTTACCATCTCCCTAACTCCCAAGCCCTTTTGGGCAGACTTAAAAGCCCTAATTACTCAAACAGTTATTATATTTGAACAGCAGCACTGTGCTTGCTGGAGTCAGCTCAGTGGAAGACCAACCTAAAAGCAATTTAAGATCTTGTTTTAAAGATCAGCTTGGGCCAAATGCATTAAATCCTAGCTGATCGCTCCCTTTTCAAACAAGCAGTTTGAATGACTTCCTTTGACCTCCTGTTGGCAACTGATATTTCATTTGAAATTATCAAAGTTACATGAGAATTAACAGAACTTCATCCCTCATGGAATTTTGGCATCTGAGTGAAAAATTGAATTTCTCAGTTGTGCATGCAGCATCTGACACTGGTATAAAGAGCTCATTCGGGTGTAGGAGGATAAATCACTCTTAGAACAACACTGTGATCGTGGGGTATGCACGGCCTAAGCCAAAGTGACCTTGGGTGCAAATCAATTAGGACGTGGGGTGATCCTAGGCCAGGATTACCCAACTGCAAGCTTGAAGAAGCTAGGAAGAAAAATGTACGTGCAGTGTGCCAGAAGCCTCTTGTCCCAGGGTTCAGGCAAGAAGGATGGTAAGGAGAGGTCATACCTGAATAGGCTCAGCTCACTCCTTACTGGAAACCTTGCACATTGACAAACTCCACTCTGCGTTTCTTGTTCATTGGTCCTCTTACTGCAAGGAGAAAAACCTTCCCTTTTGAAGCGCAAGCCTTTTGTATGTCCCTTCCCTACTCACAGGGCAGAGGACAGTTTTCTTTACTATATATAATTTCCTTGTGCATATTTCCAGAGTGACTTTTCTGCTACCAGCAGTTCCTTCTTTGAAGGCTGTGCAGTATTTCATCTCCCCAGACAAGCAAGTCCATAGCACAGATCAGTCATGGGGCTACAGCATTAACTAGGGATGCACTCTGTTGGGCACCAACAGCATGATCTTCATATGCTGATGAGAGCTTCTGTCGTTTAATTACACTCATTTGCACTCACAGAGGCCACCATCATACATAGGTAACTTAAGCACAATGTTGGAGGTTGATTTTTTTTTTTTTTTAAATTAAAAAAATATGTGGATAAATGTATTAACTGTTCATGTCAGAGAATTTGAATGCAAATTTAACTCTTCAAATCTTAAGGGAATTGAGCAATTTAATCTCGTAGCTAGAACTTTTACCCAGTTGGGCCACTGCAAGCATGGCTATTTCTGTAAGTACTGCATTTTTATGCAGTCACACCCTTCCCACTCCAACTACCCCTTCAGTTAAGCCTGAGATGTGAATCATAACAGATAAGGTATACACTTTTTTTTTTTAAGAACATCCTCAATTTATGTGTTCTGGATACCAGACATGCACGCAAGACTGCCAATAATAAAATGCAGCAGGAAGGAGAAGTTAAGATTCCCCACTCCTCCGGGGACATCAAGGGAAATATGATGGGATTAAGGAACTGTTTGCAGCACTGCTTGGACAGTTGCACTCTGCCATGCACTTAGGACTACACGAGGCTGTTGAGTGATGCTGCAAGGGGTGGTTTAACAAATAATGGTTTAAATTGATCGAGGAACAATTCTAAAAGCAGGGCCATTTCATAGGGGGTGTAGAGTTGCAGAAAAGATCCTCTGGAGCACCACTTAAGCTGCAAGGCTGCTTCTACACCAAGATCCCCCTTAATGCACGGCCAACCACGTCCCTTAGATGCTCCTGGAATGGTGCAGCACCAGCAAAGCAGCATCCAGAGCACAGCTCAGATTAGGCAAACGAAGATAGGCACTGAGCAGAAGGAGGTTGGGGTGAGCCAAATACAAGTCCAAGGAGAGAAACAAGATATGCCACACATGTTCAGGGAGGCTCCATGGAGTGGTGGGCAGCACAGGAACAGAGTTGGAGCTGGGGCTGCAGAGGCAAGGGAAGACACTTTCACACCATTAATCATTCACCATTTTTTCCTGTTGGACTACAGAAGCAACAATCCTGCTGTTATACAAGGCGCAGGCAGAAGTGCAGCCCCTCTCTGTGGGATTTCCCACGCATGGTCCCAGTGGGGTCCCCTGTGCAGCAGCTGCCTGGCTGACTCCGGCCAGCAGCTCCAGGCTGTCAATGCACAATTTCCAACATGGCTAAATTGCCAGCAGCAAAAAGAAATCTGTTTGCCCAGTACAAGTATTCAAAGACTTGCTGGGAGTGGCTATTGTTTCCACTCTTGGAAGAAATCATGGCATAATGCATCAGGAGGGGTGTTTTGGAAGGGGTTCTTACCAAAGGAGGTGAGAGATGGTCCTGACAAACTCCTCTTTTTCGGAGGATGCATTGATTTATTCTCTTTTACCACAAAAAGAGGTCAAGCCACAGCCACAGGAAGACCTCTTTAAAACTGGAATTCAAAAATGTTGTTGAACTTCTGTTTTAAGAAGTGCCATTAAGGTTAATGACACAGGCTCAAGAATTCCTCAAGTTACATGTCAGTAAAATACAAACGTGTCCTTCTACTTACTTATAGACTCCCTTAGCAGACCAAAGCAGGGATGAAAAAGAGTGCAGCACCTCAAACAGTTAAAAAGGAGCCAAGTCTGCACATGTTCTCTTCAGCAATGGACTTTAAATACATTTAAATACTTTTTCATACTGTAACCAAAAACCTTTTCATTCTTCTTTCCGAATCCAATATGAGCCAAGCTTACTTTTATGCTTTCCCTACCATTAGCAAAGCCATTAGATGGCAGTACATCCTAAATTATTCTTAGCAATGCCAAGGTATATCGGTAGTGCTACAAATAAATGTATTTCATCATGTGTTGACAGTGTAATTATGAACATCATAAATGTTTACCGTGAAACAGAGTTTCTATTTACATGGTTAACTGGAAATAGAATGTGAATGAAAGGAAAGGGAGGAAACTAAATATTTCATCAAAGCAACAAGTTTGCTGTGCTACAATACAAACTGAGTGTCCTTCACTCTCCAGCTGGAATGTTGAAAAGATCCAAGCTTAAAAATACCCAAAGTACAGTCAAGCCAAGCAAATCTAAAATAGCCCAGTTGTCAGAGATATTTATTAGCATTGCCAGCGAGGCTTTGAGTTCCAGTTACAGACTAGAATACCTATTTCATGGGGGGTTTTACAAGCACAGGACAAGGAGGCAAACAAGCACGAGCAGGTCCTGCCCGCAGCTGGAGTCAGAGCCAGCCTCTGTGCAGACAGCAGCACTGCGCTGCTCCCGTGGGAAATGACGGGATCACCCCATCGTACACATCTGTTTCAGGGACATTTCATCACCGGCTACTTTAATGTAAATTACACTGATGTTTATTGCATTGCAGAGAGGAAACATTTGACCAGCAGACTTACGCCATGGAGCACTATGCTATTATAATTCTGTGGGAGGTCACCACAAGGTAGACAGTCTGCCTTCTTAACCCATCCTTGCAAAATCTGCAGTGGCTCTTGAGACATTCTGTATCCATGAAAATACAATGAGGGGTTGCTAATCATGGTAGAAATAGCCTCATCCTGCCAGGCTATGAAAAGTCACTTCAAAATGTAGACTTGAGAGGGTTTAGGATGTCGAGCATCTAGAAGAAAGAGGCCCTTGGTCTGTTCCTGGTGCCACTGACACTGGGGTCATTTGCAAAACTAGTTAGTAAGTGTCCTTTCCCTCTCTGACAAGGGAGGGAGGATGAGATCTCTCAGAGGACAGAGGTCTTTCTGCTACTTTCCAACAGGACACACACACGTCTTTTCTTGATGAGCTATTTTGTCACTGAAAACTGTGGTTTTAATTCAACTGAAACAATTCCCAAGTTTAAGCTGAATTTGCCAAACACTTCATAAGTACAGATACAGAAAATAAATATGATAATGTTTGAAGTATCAATATTGAAAACACAAGCTACTGAAATTTACTGAGCCAGAGAAAGAAAACTTGTCAGTGGGAGACTTGAGTCTTAGGTCTCATAAGTCTCATTGTTGCTTTATTAAAAATGCCTTCCTTGTCCCATATCTCAGCTTCGGACTGAGCAGCTATTCACTTCTAAAACCTACATATGGACTACCTATGGTTTATCATCTGTCTACTTATATTAATCTGAAGGTAGATTACAAAACCTCATTACGCCAGCTGACACTGGTATCTTATCCACACAACCAGCCACCAGTGACAGGACTTGACCCAAGGACTTTATTGTCACTGTGTGATGGCAAGACTTCCAGTACAAGCTGTCACTTTCAGTTCTTTCCCAGGTGCACACGAGATAGGCCATGTTCCCACACGTATGAAAAATAATCAGTGTGAACATTACATAGATACGCTCAGTCACAAGGTTTACATGGTTTGTTTATTTTTGCTTTTATTGTTATAACTGCAAGAATGTAGGGAGTCTTTGCGTTTGAGACTACAGCAATGGAACAAACAGCTAACAAAGCATTAGGAGGCAATGTGTCATATATTAGATTCTCTATTATTATAAAAGTGTCTGTTCCAATACAGGACGCATTTAATGATGTTCTCCCTCACTGTTACTTTAGCAAGACTCCACTCAGCATCATGCAGTAACCCTTATGTACAGTGGCATGTCAATTGGGACTTGATTGCCACCTCCTTTTATTCAACATCTCTGTGCCACTTTTGAATAACTAATCCAATTACAGGATCACTTATGAAAAGCCACATGACAAGCAGCTTGAGATGCAGTATAAAGGCCAGGAAAGGCTGTGTCTTGGGCTGGCTTCTAGGGGCAGATGCACAGAAAGCCAGATTTGCTTACACTTTGATTGTTTCATACTTTGAACTGGGCCCCATCTTAAACTTAACCTCATTAATTAACCTTGTAAGGGGTGAAAGCTCTCAGAAACTAAGAGAGAATGTAGAGACTTGAGCAGAGACTGTGGCAGAAATCCAGGACAAGGTCTAAGAATAAAAGAGAATTTTAAAAAGAAAGAAATTTTAAAAGGGTGATCAGTGGGAGGAACAGTTGATGCAGGGAGGTTTCTGAATTCTGTGAAAACTTTGAAATTCAATGCAATTTAGTGACATTGTTTCTGGGCTGTAGAGTGCAACGAGCCCTCTTTTGAGCTCTGCAAGGAGAGCTGAAGGAGCTGATGCCATGCGGGAGAAGAACAGATCTGCCTGCAAAAGGCCCTGTGAGAGATACTCATCACACCCCAGCTGGCAGCTGACCGTCCTGTGGGAGGATGAGCACCAAAGCAGAGCGAGGGGCAGGCTTCAGAAACATCAGATTCAGCTGAAACATTACTGCCCAGAAAGCTAGGATCTCAGTGCATAAAAAGAACAAACCACCTTTTATTTTTCACCCAAACAGGGAAACATTTTCCTTTTGAGACTGAGACATAACCTGGCAGCAACACAACTGGCACTCAACTGGCTGCAGACCATACAACCCTAAGCCATTACTGTAAATGAAATATTGATGGTGAACTCACATCAACATGATCTCCTTCTAAGGCCACCACCAAGAGCCACATTCACATTTGGGCTTGTGACAGTTTCTTAAAGAAGCTAAATGACAAAACCGTTTGTGGGAGAAGAATTCGATTTTCCTTTGCTGAGCACTGTAGCAGATAGACCCTGCCTACCCCAAACACCCTCCTCCTGCCCTCCAGGTATTGCTCACATCCAACACAGTCCTGGAACATAATTTCCACTTCCTGACCCCACACGAGATGCAGTCAGTTTGCTGATTTCAGAGCTGCTGACAGCAATAGTGGAGAAGGAAGGAAGCCAAAGCCCATGGTGAAAAAGTAGAGAAATATTTCACACCCTGTCCAGCCACAGCTTTGCCCTGCAGCTCCTCTCTGGCTACTCATGGAGGTCCAAGTATTCTTCAGAGAAAAGCCAGTGCTGAGACCGGCCGCAGTGCCTTAACATCTTGAAAGTGTTGGGACTCAGTTAGGGAGGCCAAGGGATGCTTTAATTTGCACCTTCTCTGATGAAACACTGCCAAGTTTCTAATGATTTTCTGCTGGAAATTAAAGCTGTCAACACACACTCAGAAGCTACCTGTGGAAATATGGCATACAGCCCATCTTTTCCTGAAAATAAAGCCCCTGTCTAGCAAGGGTATCTTTGGCAAAAGCAGATTCTATTGATATACAGGGAATGAAGCCAGGCTCAGATTTAGGCCCCAGTGTGGGGGTGCAGGGGGGAGAGTAAGTAATAATAATAGTAATTCAAATATAAGCAGTCGCTCTAGAAGTCTCAAATTTAACATATGTAACTCAGGTTTCTGAGATATCTGAGATATCTACATCCAGGACAGAGTCACACTTTATGAACAGCGTTGAAATGGATCCTTTTAATGTGATATATCAGATGACTGCTTGTGGCACTAAACAAGACAAAGGGAATGTGCTGGTTTAGTTGCTAGTGAGCTTATTTCTAAACTTTCCTAATGCTTTTGAAACAAGATGTATCTTCCAGACCCCCTTGCATTGAAGGCAGTAGTGATTATGTGTTCCCCTACTTATTGCCAGGAAGTAGCTGACTAACAAACACGTAGAAAGTATGCATGAAAAAGCAAATACAGCATTAATGGCCATCGCCTTATTACTTGAGAATGGACAATAGGATATCCATTTGCAATACCTTCCAGTAATAACATAAAGCTGAGGTCAAGATTTTTGGATCTCAGCTATATTGGCATTTGTTCCTACAAGGAAGAAGAAAAAAAAAGTTAAGAGAGGTTCCCACAGACCTTAAAAAACAGAAACATCTGTTGTTGCTATGAACAGCTCGGATGCTGAATTCAGCAGGAGAAAGTCCAGCAGCTAGACCAGGTCTCTGCTTACCACCACATGCCTCTGTGCTCAATGGGAAATGATCAGAGACAGTTTCAAGGGACATATCAATAATTCAAAACAGCTAAAAACTAGCATAAACAAAAAAAGAATTAGTACTTTCTTCCTTCTCCTGCCAGTAAGACTGGAAGATGTTACTGATGCCTTAATGTGCAGACCCGAGCATTGTTGTCAGAACTGTCCCCAGCTGATGAGCTGCTCCACATTGTGCATTTGTTTCATTTTCTTGACAAAAAGTTTTGAAGTGAAACACTGTGCATAAATTCCAAAGAAGTGAGTCTTGTTCTCAGCAAAACAATTTTCTCTGGGGTAGGGGGAAATGGCAAGTTCTCATGGGCTTGATTTTTTTCTTTGGGAAATGAATCCCAATTTCAACAACCTTCTGTTCACTCATTTCCCAAACAATCTTTCATGCTTTGGGTTCGTGATTTTTAGCTTATACAAAAACCAGATCTTCTAACATGAGGGGACATACAAATGTCAGAGATGCTGTTTTGCTAGTGTGCTGATGCAAACCGTGCTCAGTGAAATTCTTTCTATCAGAACCTCTTTTGTAAGGAAAACCTTTTGGCAAACCAGAGATCCAGCACAGAGACTGAGCTGCACAGCTCTGTGCAATTGCTCTGTGAGTAGCATGGGTAAATACCCACAAAGAAACTCCTGCTCCTACTTTGAAAGCATCAAACTGCAAAGCTGTAGCAACCATGAATCCAGAAAGAAAACACTGATGATTTGGCATTTTGTACTGCCTAATCTCTTAAATACTCACAGTAGTACAGCCTTGTCAAAGGAAAGAACCTCTGCATGCCAGATTTCCATGTAAAAACAGATTCAAAATACAGACCTTTATTTTGCTCCACATTCTTGTACAGAAACCCCTTCCAATTCTGTGCAGAGCTAAAAAGCAAGGAGAAATTAAGTCAAGACCTCTGGATCTGAAGGAGTGAATCTTGGCTCTGCTTTCTCCCCACTTATATGCTGGCATCATTTTGGAATCACTCTTCTGCCTCCTCACACACAGGAGTGTAGGGAGCCCGAAGCCCGACTTCCAGGGAGAACTGACTGAGGAGATGGGAAGAGAGAGGTTTAGAGGAGCACAGTCTTTGGAGCTCAGGTTTATGCCTTAATTTAGTTATTGGTGTTATGAAAATATACTGGGCTGAAACAGACAGATTTTTTAATTTTATTAACATGTTGAAGAAATTGACTTAGAGATAAGAATAAGATGACCTGCAGTTCAGATCCATACTACAGCATTTATGAAGACATGGGGTTAAACACAAATATGCCAAGAAATAGTGCTACCAGATATGCACATTTGACAGTTTGACACTTATTTCTTTTGGCAGCAATGCCATTGCAAGAAACATCCCCTTTTTCCTCCCCTCTTTTTTTTTTTTTTTTTTTTTTTTTTCTATGTGCTAGTTCAAGAGTTCCTTGCGCAAACAGCAGGTCACACACAGCACGACATGCGGCACCTTGTGTGGTAAAACACAGTATCAGAATAACTAAGGCCATCAGAGGTCACAATCAAGGAGGCAGCAGTAGGTAAGGGCTACTCAGGCACAGTTGCTGAAAAGTTCATCAAAATTGGTTGGCGCTTCACTTTTAGGTCTTTTCCAGAAAATCTTTCATGCTATACTGACTCCAAGGTAATTCGAAGAAAATATGTTCTATGCCTGCCTGCAGACCTGCCCTCCTGACAACATCACCTCTTGCAGGACTCTCCATCTCCACCATGTCCAAACCTGGAGAAGAGAAGGTAGGTTCAGCTCTGCAGAATAGCTGCGAAGAGTGCTCCAAGAGAGAAAACCGCCTACACTCGCGTGCTCAGCACTGTTTGACTGTTTTGTCTTTGCCAGCTTAGAAAGCAAATGAAGACTTACAGGCACTGCTAAGTGGTCCAGAGGCACATATGTTCACACAGCTTGGGGCTAGCTTTCTCTAAAGCAGATTGACATGCTGACTCTCATAGCAGTTGCTCTCCTTTGGGAAACACACAGTGTTTCCTTTGCCCCAAAACAACTGGTTGAAGTAGTTTGGTGTGGGAAGGGAAAGAGGGATAGAAAAGAGCATTTAAGCATCTAGAATAATGTAAGGTCTGTGTTGTAGCCCAGTAGAGTTTTCATTGTATGAAGTTAGGATTATATGTTGCATGCCTTCAGGTATGACATAAAGGCCTTTTTCAAGATGCTGGCAGAGCCCTGGAGAACTACCTAGGATAGGGAGGAGGGCTAAGCGTGGCTTGCCTTGCCTTGCACATACTACCTCTCAAAAACAGATGCTCAAATGAGTGAGCCTCACCAGGGAGGAAAACAGGCAGTCTCTGCCTGTGTTCACATTGTCACCAAATCCAGCATGGGCTGGGAAGGAGTTTTCTGACAGCACAGGCGCAAGCTATAGCTTTACAAAAGACTTCTGACAGTATTACTCAGAGACTCTATAGAAACTAAAGAGTCCTGGAACAAAAGGGAAAGAGGTCATGTTCATATATTGGGGGGGAAAAAAAAAAAAAAAGTGCAAACAGGTTTTCTCAGTGGAAGAAGGTACCCTCCTGGGTAACTCCAAGATTTGTGCTGCCCTACCTAAATGTGACCTGGAAAGGTGGCAGGCATGGCTAGCAGCACTGTGCAGGGCTGTAGGAGACCCTCACAGCCCTGAGCAGGTGGGTGTCAAAAGGGCAGAAAAAATTAACTGTAGAGAAAGAGGCAGCTTCAATGTGAACAAAGGGAGATATATCTTCACCATCACCTGTTTAAACTGAAAATTCACTGCAATGAGAACCCTGAATGTTTTGCATGGATTCAAAACCCAGCTTGATGAATCTAAGGAATAAAAATCCATCATGAGTTTCTCAAGACAAAGATACCATCGCTGGGCCTGGAAGTCATGTGTACCAAATTACTGGAGTCAGAAAATTATAGAGGAGTTTTCACTCTAGGCTTGTTTTTATTAAATTCTTCATAAAGCATCTGTTACATGATTGTGAAAGAGAGGGAAGGTAGCTAGATAGTCCTTTATCCTAACCCATTACAGCTGCTCTTCTTGATGCGTGTATGTTGTAAGTGTAACATTTTCTTAATGCATATGTGCCAATCTTGGAACAGAATTGACCAAGAAATAAAAGGCCAGTGCCTAGATATTTCAGCCCAATATCAATGCAAGGTTCCCAGGAAACAACACTGTTCTGGAAAATAACATCAATCGGAGACCAAAGTGGAAAGCAAAATTCTCCCTCCAACTCCCATTGCACCAAGGAGCCATGCCTAATCCAAAATTAGTAACACATATAGTCAGAAGTTCTGGGCAAGTGAAGAATCTTTACTTTCTTTACTAAATGCAATATAGATATACTAACAGTGCCCTCTTCTGAGAGCTTCTCCTCAGTCTGACCATTACAGCATCTGTCCATTCCCTTTCAGTGGGAAACGGAGACATAGGGGTAGGGTACCTTCCACCTTATTCTGCTTTAATACATGGACAAAAGTCACATTTACAGGCTGTAGCCTCCTTAAGAGGGACACAAAAAGGGAGAGCTTTGCCAAAAGAGAGGCAGAGAAGGGAGACGGGGGAAGGAAAAAAATAAAAAGCAAGTACAGTGGAAGTGGCATCTTACTTGTTCCCCGAGTTGGTTGTATGAGAATCACCGCAGTCAAGCAAACTCACCAGCTGTAGACCAAGGACATGAAATTTAAGGAGCTTCTCAGGACTGTCTTACTCTGTACTGACAACTTCCACATTTTCTTACCCATCTTACCAGATTTAGTGTTTCTCAAAGTCCCACCTCCTGAAGGCAAATGGTCAGACACAAAAAAAGCAGGATGAAATGCCCGAAAAGTTTCCATCTGTTTTCATTTCAGAGAAGTACCAGATATTGCGATCTGAGCAGTACCAGCTGGGAGCTTTCTCAAAAAAAAAAAAAAAAAATTACTTTTTCCTGTTAGGAAATGCTGACTTGTTAAAATCTAAACCCTTCACAAAACTGTAATAGTTTTGACAGAAGTTCTCAGATCCATACTGCAATCATTGGTCACCTGATAAAAGGGATCCCAAGAACAAATCATTTGGAAAAATTACTTCAAGGCATGCACCTGTGGGTATGTGATTACACAACAAAAAAGACCAAGATCTAGCAGATCATATCATTTCCTGAGGTCACCAAAAGAGGCAAAGGGAGAATTCAGATCTATTTTTCATGCTGGCATGGGACCACTTTCCCATGTCAAGCTTTGGGGAAGCCTGAAGCTAGCAGATCTTGTTCATTTTTTGACAGACCCTAAAACACCGGGGCTGTGCTGCAACTCAATAGGAGAGCAATAAAATTATGATGGGCACCTCTATACAACTACTTTCACTTCAGAAAAATCCTTGTCCTTTTTCTCCTTCTCTTCCTCTGGAGCTCTGCCACTGCCAAAATTTCTTTGTTCTGGCAAGCACCAAACCTTTTTCCAGCCAAACTTGCAGACATAAAAGTTGTGCTCCCTTTTGGATTCCTCTGGTTGTTTTTTTCAATATAGATTATTACCACTTGACCTAGACCCCTTTTTTCTAATTTTGTCCCCCATGAAACTGCGTATCCTGGCTTTCACTGACAGAACAAAGGCCATTGGAAAAGAAAAAAAAATTTTAAAAAGCTTCACAGAAATTATCCACTTTCCATCATTTAACACACACTGCATTGTAAGCTAAAAAACCAGCCAGAAACTGGAGTACAGGGTACTTCCAAAGGGTGGAAGATGAAGCAAGAATATTCCTTCCCTTTGTGGGGCTATACTTACCAACACTGGTGTGATTCAGTTGTCTAATACTTGCTGGTTAGCAGAATTACTCAGAGTAGTTGTGTTGCAAGAATGTGTTGAAACGTCATTCTTAGAAGTTTTAAAACTCACTGAATAATGGGGGAGAGACATGTTTATGTAGCAGAAATTAGAATGGAGCATACTATTCCTGACCAGATTGTAATTATTGTTCTGGGTTTGTATCTCAGAGGTAGAAGAAGTCATTTTGGTGAAAACATCCCCTGTTAAATTCCATTTTGCCACAAAAGTCCTCAACCAAAACCAACAACACACATGGACATCGCTGGGAGTACAGACTCTCACAGGCTGTTAGCAGCAGTCACCACTGGTGTCCAGACCACTTTGAGAACACAAGAGGCTTAGCATCGATTTAAATGGCACCAGCATTATTCTCCCCTCAAGTATTGCCTAGAAAACACATGTAAAAAAGCATGATGTAATGGCCAGAATGTAGGCTGAAATTTGAAATTTTGGCAGGCAGTCAAAGTGGAATAAAGAAAATAAGAATTACCTCTTTGAGCACTGAAAGGATGAGGGAGAAAAGCTGGCTCTCATGCTGTCAGGATCTATTCAGTATAGAGTCATGCCTTTCTGGCCAGCTGAAACAATTAAGAATACCATATTTGTGCTGAACAGCCAAGAGAAAGCCTCTGAGAATGGAAAGTGCTGGTACAAAGGAATTGGGCAGATACAACAAGAGATGCTTGTCTTAAAAAAAAAAAAAAAAAA
>WHYT01015270.1:11603-27031 GCA_009806455.1 Tetrax tetrax | reverse complement strand
TCTTAAAAAAAAAAAAAAAAAAAAGTCTTAGGAGTTTTTATGGAAGTGGGAAGAAACGAGCCAAAAATCAAGTAGACACACACTCCTAGTTTTATGGAATCAATACAGAAAATGCTCATCTCCCATCAGACAAAAAGAGGAAACTTCTCTGTGGGCTGGTGTATAGACCTCTATTCACTGAACAGACTTCAAGCATGCAACAGACATGTAACTGCAACCCCACAGTCAGTCATGCCAGTCCTTTAAATCCACAACACCTACTATAAACAAGCCTACTTAAAAATAAGCCATTATACTCCTGAGATACAGTCAAAGGCACACAGCTGCTGTAAAAGTGCTCTTGCCTTGCAAGCAAGAGTTGACTTGTGAGCAAGAACGATCTAATTTCGTTCTCCTGCATTTGATTTTCACGTGAAAATAGCTTTCACACATACACACAGAGAACTCCGAACAGTTTCATAACAATTTCTTGGTTTAAACAATTTTGTTCCTTACTCACATAGCAGAATGGCTACTGTGATTATGAAAGTGTTCAGCATCAGCTATGTTAATTGGTAACATACGATATGCAGGATGTCGCTGATACATCAGACATCAGAATCAAACATTTTATTCACGTAAATGAGGCAATTACTGTCATGGAGATGGCAGATACAGTGAGGGAGACAGATGTCACTCACTAAACACTTCATTTCACAGAACTTCTTTACTGCTTTGTATGCTGCAGACAAGTTTGGCAACATTTCCCCATTAATGGTGTTTGCCCATGCACAAAAACTGGGAAGAAGTTGTTATTGCAGGTTATCTCATCGTATAAATCTACCATCAGAATAAAAAACACTTTTAGGCTAGAACTGCTACTCCATATAGGAAAGATTTCTCAATATAAATCAAATACAATTTTTCCCTCTCTCTCCCTTAGGTTTGTTCTTATCTCAGGCACTAAGATTGACCCATACCCAACCTACCGAGCAGGCCCAAATGATGCAACCAAAATCCACTTTCTTCCTGAATTTAAGAAGGGGACAGAGATCATTTAAGGAGTTAAGCTATGAATGACCACTCTGAGCTCCACAGGCTCTCCCCTTTTATAGGGGATCAAATCACTCCAGGAACTCTCTGTCTGCAACTGCTTGTGCTTGTAACGACCATCAGATCAACATCAGAGTGCTCAACAGTGACTGCAAATCAATCGCTGACTCTATCTGTGGGCACAAATTAATGATAATAGAAAAAAAAAACAAAACCAAAACAAAACTACTGGGGAGGAATGGCAAAGTCCACCAAAACCCCCAGATCTAGTATTTATCTTTTGGCAGTGCAGAATCCAATCACTTCCCTCCTAAAGCTACGTGTATAGCGTTTATCACCCAATAACTTGATGAGGCAATGAACTATTGGTGTTCTCTCTTGGTTTCCTAATCAAATTAGGAAAATTGATTAAATGACTCAACCACTGCCATAGAAAGATCCTGTAGCAGAGCCAGGTATTGAATATGTCTTTCCAGCCCTTCTGCAGGACAGTAAGATTGTTTCTGAAGAGGAAAAAACATTACAAAGACTTAAGATATTTAACTGAGTTTTGAGAACCTTTTCAGATTTTGAAGTATTGAGAAAATGTCCAGATTATTCTATGTAGGAGAGTTGTTTTGCATTTAGGTATAGCTAAGATTCCATATACTACTTTTAGAAAAGACATTGAAGAGCAGAGATGTTTAACACAAAGGGAGTTCTCCATAGGCAGGGGAGGAAAAAAAAAAAAAAAAGTTAACACCTTTTAGAGAAGCCACATTGCGCAGGGCTGAAAACATTACACCACATGAGGAAAAGAGCCTCATCCTCCCACCATCATTCCCCAACCCCCTCAAAAAAAATCAGTTGTGACAGGTTTCCTCACCTTCCTATGTGCTTTCCCTGGTATTTCCAGTTTAAATCAGACAACAGCCTTTTTGTTTACTTCTTAATTGAAAAAAAAATAATATCAGAATAACACACTCATGCTTCTTTAAAGATGATGTGGTGAAAGGCCTTGTGGAAAGAGAAAGTGGGAACCTTATGTCTCTGGCAGCTCTGGCTCTCCCACTCAGGGGACTCATATCCTAAGTTCAGCTTCCCCACTGTGAGCAAGAGCACAGGACAGGGTATGGTGAGGGAGCACCCACAGCATCTTCCAAGGCAAAGGTTCACTTTCAGTCAACCCTGTCTGCAAAAGAGCAAAAACCCCTTTGTCAGTTAAGCAGAATAAACCACAGGCATGAGTGGCTGGAGATGCTTCAAGTCCATTACACATCCCACTGAAAGGCCCCTGAGAATATCCCTCAGAGTTATTCAGATGGATATTCAGAATATCTATCAGCTGGATGAGAAAACTACCAGTGTCCATCTCTTAGTAAGAAAGTTCTAACATTTTGCAGTAAAATACTCCCTGGCTTTCTGAAGAACTGTGCAGCTTCAAAGATCTGTCACCACAGCCTGAAACACAGGAGGCAGCTTACATGAGGGTTTCCACAGTGCACTCTTTCACTCATGAACAGAGACATCTGTAAACTGCTAGTTAAGGAAGAGGTCAATGTCTCTGCGTTCCAGATGCATGTTTAGAAATACAGCCAAACCTGCCAGCCCAGGCTCTGCAACCATTTGCTACAGAGGCTTTTGGAAGCTGTTCTTTTCTTTTGTGAAAACATGAGAAGATAGTGTGGGAACTACCCCACAGAAACTCAGATTTATTACAGCTTCATATCCTCTTAGTCAGAGAGTATCCTCTAAGAAACACACGTTTCCCTTTTGTATTCACAAAGGTCTTCTACACAAGAAGAAGTGAACACAGAACAACCCAATCTGCTTTCTACTGAAGCCACAACCTTTTTGTGTTACCACAAATATATCCAATAATTGAATTCCCTGTCATAATTTCCTTAAAAAGAATATAGCAACATAAAGGAAAAAATCATGGGTCATTTAATTCCACAGTTCTACACATAGACCACAAGAACATCTCCCTTGCTTTATGGGAAACAAGCTCCAACATAAGCTAAGACTGTCCTCTAGGAATCATGTTCTTTTTTGTCCTCACCAACAACCCTCTACACAAGCAGAAAAGGGAATATAAGACATAAACAAGAAACAGATGTTTAAAAAAATAAAAGAAAGAAAAGGGGACCACTACAGACTCTCCTATCATTCATCTACTAGTTCAACCAATGACCCAAGATCAACCTCCTGAATGTCATGCAACAGCACACAAAATGTACCCCCCCACGCACTTGAAACAAAAACATGAGTCATTAAACCTGAATAAACTGACCTAGAGTTCAATAAACAAGCTTTAAGTCATTAATGATAAGAAGTGGAAACATCCAGGACAAACAATAATATCACTGTGCAGCGAGAACCCTGAGCTACATGCAAGCTCCCTAGCACACAGAGAAACAGAGCGACTGCTCTTCCAAGCATTTTTTGTTTATTTCCACTTATCTCTTGTTCAGGTACAACACACCTATGTCACAGGAACAGGTCAACACATACATTTATTCTTTGGCATGTTTCTGATTACAAAGATTTTTATTACAGACCTATGCTGCTGCACTCTAATCGAGGCCTCAAATTAACTCCTGTTGGTATTTTCAGAGCTGCACGTCATTAAGTAGAGAGCAAATACAGAGCCTTTCCCAATTCTTAGCTGCTGAAGAAAACACAAGTTTGCATGGCAGCTGCTTTCTAGGAGGTGTAATGGTTGTGAAAATAGTGCAGTGTCCAGAGTTCAGGCATGAGGTGGACACAGCCCAGGAGGGACACAGGCAGAGCAAACCATGGATGAGTGGCAGAGCTAAGACAGAGCACTTCCATGGAGACCTGGGTGTTGGGGGTCTCCAGTCAGGCTCCTACATTTTTAACCCTTCACCCTTTTGATTTCCTTTGTCATCCATTTCTTTTCCTGGGTTTATTTCTCCTTGCCTTTGGGAGGGAAAAGAAGTCCTGGAGGATGAGACAGACAAAAGTACAAGAATAAGGGATACCTTTGCTCAAACACACACCCATGAGTTAACTAACACTTACACCTGCTGCCATTAGTCTGCAACCACAGAGATTAGGTGTGGGTGGTGTCTTGCACAGCTCAGCCCAACGCTGAGCAATGTTTCCAGTTCATTTAACAAATCCCCTTTTGCAGTCATTCAGTAAGGCTGGTAGTCACAGGCAGAGTGGAGAAACATCGGTTTAGACTGTCCTTTGCAGGTTTTCATAGTGGGGCTGTACCTGTGACCTAGCAGAGTCAGGAGGAGGATGCAAAACGGCATGCCCAGTGCCTCAGATGGCCACTCCAGCATCTCTTAGTCACACAGCAATGATCATATGGCTTGGCTACCTTGATGCTTCCTCAAATGAGTTGAGACAGCCACTTCCCAACAGCCAAGATTGTACACTGAACTTCACATGGTTCTCAAGTCATCCCTGAAGGACCCTCTCAGGGCTGATTTTGAAATCTCTCATTTGTGCAAGTCTCACCGTCCCAACAGAGGCTGGGGACGATTTCAGCCTTGAAGGGCAGAATCCAGAACATGCCAGGTATCTGCTAAGCTGGAGAAGAATATAGAAATATTTTCACAATCAGAACTTGGGTGCAGACCTCTTCCCTGCCACAACTTGAGGGTTTCAATGGGAAGAAGGAGTCTCACAGGAAAGTGACACACTGGAAACAATACCTTTTCCTGCTGGAAAAGTAGGAAGAAGTTCACCAGTTCTCTAATAAACCTGCACAGCAGCTAAATATTATTGCTGTGCCAGTGTAGATGTAATTTATCTCGGTCTGACTAGGTTCACATCCCATTAGACATATGCCTTTGTAGAGAACAAGGCAGACACCATCTGAAGACAGTTCCAGTTACATCTTGCTGCCACCCACTTCCACACTAAGTATCTCCACACTCTCCCTCTGCATTTCTCTCTACTTTTAAGGGCCTTTCATGCTTCCATTCCCTTATTTGTGTTTATCTCAAGGAGCAACTCTGTTTGCAGAGCACGTGATGGGCTGTTTGACCTGCAGAGCCCAGCCCAACATCACCTGCCACTTCTCTCCAGTGTTGTTTTCTGCCTGACGTCTCATAATGTGAAAGTCTGTGATTTCCTTCCTCCTTTTCTTCCTTCCCCTCCCTCCAGACATATTTTCGTGTTGGTTTTACTCCTTTCCTGGGCTCTGCCCACCAGCACCAGGTCTCCTGTACATTGACATTGCCCTCGAGCATCGCACTGCCTGGAAAAAGCAGAGAGAGCCCTTAGCTCTCCCCTTGCTCCCTAGCTGACCCAAAACATCGCTGAAGAGGTCGGGATCCACTTTTTTTTTTTCTCCTCGTCCTTGCAGAAACAGCACCACCTTTTGGCTCCCGGAGCGATGCTGTCATTTCTCATCAGCAGCTCAGCCATGGCTCTACAGAGCGCTGACATTGCCCAAAACCAGCCCTCGCCTGCCTGAGCAGTGCTCGTTTCATTTGCAATACTGCTGCCTGGAGAAAAGAGGATCCCACAGGCCCCTGACGTGAGGAGTCATCCGCTTAACCAACCACACATCACCTGAGTGCTTCTTCTCCTAACTCAATGGCTTTTCAGATAAGATAACTGGTTATCAATTAATTCCACCTCCACCCAGCTCTGCGTTCTGAGTCCAGCAGAGCAGGTAGCAGTGCAGCTCAAAGCACATAGTCATTTTCAGCCCTGAATGTACATAAACACACCAATCCTTTGACCCTTCTCTAATTGGCCTACAAGCATGAAGTAATCACACGCAAAGGAATGGTGCTTGTAAACCCAACTTCTTAGAAGAATGACTACGCTCAGGACATAGTAATTTGTCTGAAGCCTGTATCTAGCTGAAAAACAAGATCTGGGGAGTTTTTTGAGGAGAGGCAATAAAAATCTGACATACGAGAAGCAAGATGACAACACACACATATTTAAAGTAAAACTTACCTGCAATTTTCAGTTGTGCTTAAACAAGGGTCTGAAACCTGTGTGTTTGCCTCCTTTATTGGTTATCTCAGTCCTATAGCTACAACACAACAATTGCTATTGCTCAGAGGAGCTGCCGTAACACAGACTTTAATCATCCACCAAATCTCCCTTTCCCCCCACTAGCTCTGATAAATCAATCTCACTTTACTGATGTGATTCCTACCAGCTGGGCTCTGATCCTTCTCCCTGCTCCAGGGGTTAGTGACACCCTCAGAGGTGAGGCTCTCCTAATCAGGGATAAAGCAGAACAGATGCACCCCTTTAGTGGTGTAAATTCAATCCAGTTGCAGTTAGGAAAGTGTTTTGCTCAGAATTCAGCAGAAACTGCTTCAGTTAACCTTTCTGTTACACTCCCTCGTAAATCCCCTTCGGGAATGTCTGTAACACCAGACCTAAACCACTTCTTAAAGATCAATAAATAAATGCACCTGCAGATGTCTGAAGATGCAAAGCAGATTACTACTGTCCTTGAAATCTGAGATTAGAAACAATTATAGGCTGACTCATGTTTCCTTGGACTCATGTTTTCCTTGACTGCATGCCTTGGCCTTCGCAATGGTAGACAGTGAAGCAGTCAGGTGTACTTAAAAACATACTCACAAGTATCTACATTCTGATTTATAATGTGTTACAGTAACCTTGAATTAAAACCAGCATATTAAGTCAAATGAATAGTCATTTGCAATACCTTTCGAAATCTAAGCATACCTAGGCAGCAACTTTCTTCACCTCTTCTGATTCACCTGTAAATGACTTTAATTACTTGTCTCTTACAAAGCCCAGGAACCTAATTCTACTGGGGTAATGCTAAGGATAAAACAACAGGGGACAGAGACACCATCATAAACTTGGTGTCCCCATCACCTGTCTTGAATGTGAACAGTAGCTAAAAAGCTGATGTAAAAGTAGGTAAAATATCTTACGCTTCTGTCTTTCCCAGTTCAGTCCTTCCAAGGACCTGCTTCAAAGCATCTCTCAGTGTTTTTTCAGGGTCATATTTTGGCTAATCAACAGCCATCTCTGGAATGAAAACTTGGCTGAAATGAGCATATTAGCCTTCCTGTCACAGTATCTAATCTGAGTTCAAATGAAAAACAAATATGCAAAGACTGGAACAATGTTTGCTTGTTAAAACAATCTAGATGAACGCAACATAGAAAGGAAATAGCAAAGAGTTCAGGTACTTGCACAATAAAGCTGAACATAAGGCTTTGAGGCAGGTTTTTATGGTCTCTCCCACCTAGACATAGCTGTACCTGGAGAGGAAATTTCAAAATATTCTGTATTGCTCAACAGCATCTCCTGAAGAAATGAACAGAGCTTTTGCAAAGGTGGTTGCTAACTGCTGTCAAAAGTTTCCCTCTTAATCATTTACAGCCTGATCCCAAACTCATTGAAGTTGACAGAAAGAGTCCCTTAGGCTTTCATATGGATACAAGCCCTAGTTTTCAAATGAAGCTGCTATTTTAAAAGGGGTGAAAAACTTCTTATTTAGGCACCTAAGAATGGGTTAGGATGGTGCTCATTAACACATTTATTTGACAAATACAACCGGTACTGGACTTGTTCTGGGGCAGGAGAAGTTTTTAATAAGTTTTAATCTTATTACAGTACAGTTTGGAAGTGTTTGGGATGTATTATGCACACAAACTCAGCAGGAATTGAAGATTTTTCTGCTAATAGCTGATTTTTGCCAGCAGCTAGCAGCTTGGGCAAACCCTTGTACTGACCAACCCCCTGGCCATTCCAGCTGGAGCCAGCAGAGACCCTCCAACCCCAAACCTGTTTAATGTATTTTGTCTTCTTAATTTACTGAACACAGTTGACTTAAAGCAGCCCTAAAATACTAATAATTCAAATTTATCCATAACAGGAGTGAGGCTAATGAAATGACTCACTTGAAATGCCCTGGAGGGATCTCTGATAAGACAGCTGCCAGTATGCAGTCATCAGTATTTTGTTCTCAACCTACTGCAGAGAGAAGTACCGTCTGATCATGAGACAGGAAATCAATCACTAAAGGGAAACTGAAAATAAGCAAGGCAAATAACGAAACCAGGAGGAAAAAGTTAATATGTACGCTAATTATTAGGAGCAAACAACTCCCCTAGCAATAAATAGAATCATAGAATCATAGAATGGTTAGAGTTGGAAGGGACCTTCAAAGGTCATCGAGTCCAACCTGCAAGGAGCAGGGACATCTCCAACCAGATCAGGTTGCTCAGAGCCTCATCCAACCTGGCCTCGAACATTTCCAGGGATGGGGCATTCACCACCTCTCTGGGCAACCTGGGACAGTGTTCTACAACTTGCATTGTGAAAATTTTTTTCTTAATATCCAACCTAAATCTGCCTCCCTCTATTTAAAACCATTACCCCTTGTCCTATCACAACAGGCCCTACTGAACAGCTTCTCCCCATCTTTCCTGTAGACCCCCTTTAGGTATTGGAAGGCCGCTATCAGGTCTCCCTGGAGCCTCCTCTTCTCCAGGCTGAACAGCCCCAACTGTCTCAGCCTGTCCTCACAGGAGAGGTGCTCCAGTCCTCTGATCACCTTTGTGGCCTCCTCTGGACCTTCTCCAACAGGTCTGTGGCCTTCTTATGTTGGGGGCTCCAGAAATGGACAAGGTACTGCAGGTGGGGTCTCACCAGGGCAGAGTAGAGGGGCAGAATCACCTCCCTCGACCTGCTGGCCACGCTCCTCTTGATGCAGCCCAGGATGCCGTTGGCCTTCTGGGCCACAAGAGCACATTGCTGTGCAAATGTTAACATTGTTTATTTTGTATTAAGGTGTTGCTTTAGTGGTGGGGGAAAATGAAGATCTTCCCATGTGAAACTGGAAGTGTCAGTCTCCTAACAAATAAACTGGGTTGCGAATGTTGGCAGAGGTCTGCCCAGGCCCCCGCAGCACTGCAAGCGGTGGTGAAGCTGTGGGGGGGTTGGCAGCTGACAGCAAAAATATAGCGAGCAAGTAACAGCCTGGCACGTTTTGACACAGGATTTCCTCTAATGGTTTATTTTTTTCTGATTTTTTTTTTTATTTCCCTCAGAAGCCCATCACAGCAGAGGGAGCTAAGCCACCAGAAAACAAAAAAAAAATCCTCTCCTCATCACTGAGAGATGGGGGCTAACTCAGTCAGTTCTCTGTCCTCAAGCTCCAGTCATTCAGTATAGAAGCTCTGTGTGGCAAGGTCCTCTCTTCGAGCCTGTGGTCCTCCTGAATGTGCAGCTGATGAGCAGGAGCACATACGCAGTGCTTCCGGGATTTTGTCATTTTTCAGGGATTTTTTTTTTTTTTGAGGATTTTTTCCTCTACAATTTTCCTTTTACCAGTATGTTTTGTTCTACCTATTGGATATAAATGCCAGTATTTTGAGGCATTTCAGCAACATTCAAAACTTTTCCTTTCTGTGCTCCCTTCAATCCAACTCCAGATCCCATTACCTGCCAACAAGCCATGGGGCTTGCCTGTGAACCCATCCTCAGTTGGTGTTGATGTTGATTCAATCCTGGTCTAGGCCAGCCCTCTCAGAGAAGAGAATTTCACATCATAAAATCACAATTATTTCTCACAGTAGCTCAATTGCTTGCAATCACCCCAAAACTGAGAGAATACAGGAACATAACTTCCATCTATGAGGCACTTATCTCCATCTGGACATTGAGCCCTTGACCACTACTCGCTGGATGAGACCATCCAGCCAATTCCTCATCCACCAAACAATCTACCCATCAAATCCATATCTCTCAAATAAAGACAGAAGGATGTTATGGGGGACCATGTCAAAGGCCTTACAGAAGTCTGGATAAATGACATCAGTAGCTCTTCCCTTGTCCACTGATGTAGTCACTCCATCCTAGAAGGCCACCTGGTTGATCAGGCAGCACTTGCCCCTGGTGAAGCCATGCTGGCTGTCTCGAATCACCTCCTTGTCCTCCATGCACTTCAGCACAGTTTTTAGGAGGATCTGTTTCATGATCTTCCTGGGTACAGAGGTGAATCTGACAGGTCGGTAGTCAGATTTTCTTTCTACTTCCTTTCTATTCTTTTTAAAATGTGTGCCATAAGGATGCAACAAGGAGTTTTAAACAATAAGGAGTTTTAATCATTCTTTAGCTCTAAAATACCATTCAAGGACTAAACAATGCAGTCTCGAAAGAGGAGGGAAAAAAACCCCAGGACTTCCACAATTTACAGGCAAAGGAACTGAATCATAGAAATTGTGCAATTTTTTTCCTGAGAAATGTTAATCTTGTACTTACATGTCTTGAGTTTGAATGCACTTTCCTATAAATATAGCAACAACACGCAGCAATCCTATTGGAGGCCAGAAGTACTTAGACTCTCAAGCTCCAAAACAGCCAAGTCATCATAGTCAGTATAGACACTCTAAAAGACTTCTAGGTTTAGATTTAGCCATCAGCCAGAGAAGGTACCCAGATGTGTCCAGTAGGTGGCATTTTTTGTCCACTCTTGCTTTCTGTACTAAAGGATAATGAGAGTAGCAAGAAGGCATTTTCCTTGGGAAGTCAGAGGTATCCTTCCTTTTTTTTTAAATGAAAATGGAGGGCATTTGGGAGAGAAAACCATGGCATGTGCAGAAATGATGAGTTGACCAGAAATCTCTCCAGCCTGAACAGGAATGCTCAGGATCAGTTTGGTGCCTGGTCATTTCAGGACTGAACTAAAGACCCGGGCAGGCAGGTCCAGATCACAGAATCACAGAATCATAGAATCACATGGTTGGATGGGACCTATGAGATCATCTAGTCCAACCGTCTTCCCACTACCATTGCTGCCAGAGCTACTAAACCATATTTTGTAGCTCCTCATCAAGCCGCCTCTTGAACACTGCCAGGGACGGCGACTCCACCACCTCCCTGGGCAGGCCATTCCAGTGCCTGACCACTCTTTGGGAGAAAAAGTTTTTCCTCACGACCAACCTAAACCTCCTCTGGTACAACTTGTGGCCATTACCTCGGGTCCTGCTTGTTGCCTGGGAGAAGAGGCCAAACCCCTGCTCATCACAACCTGCCTTCAGGAAGTTATAGAGAGCTATAAGGTCTCCCCTGAGCCTCCTCTTCTCCAGACTAAACAATCCCAGCTCTCTCAGCCGCTCCTCATAAGACTTGTGCTCCAGACCCCTCACCAGCTTTGTTGCCCTTCTCTGGACATGTTCCAGGGCCTCAATGTCTTTCTTGTAGTGAGGGGCCCAAAACTGAACACAGTACTCGAGGTGCGGCCTCACCAGTGCCGAATACAGGGGGATGATTACCTCCCTGCTCCTGCTGGCCACACTATTTCTAATGCAGGCCAGGATGGCGTTGGCCCTCTTGGCCACCTGGGCACACTGTTGGCTCATGTTCAGCTGAGCATCAACCAACACCCCCAGGTCCCTTTCCTCTTCACAGTCCTCCAGCCACTCAGCTCCGAGCCTGTAGCGCTGCTTGGGGTTATTGCTCAAAGTCCAATTCTGCAGAGTTTGGCACTCTGAAATAAGGACTCTCCTCTGTGGTCCTCTCCTTTCCACCTCTACATACCCTCAGCTATGTTAGGTCTCAGCATACCCTCTCGGTACCTTCTGCCCGTACTGCTGGAGATATGAGACACGCAGTCCACCCATAGGCACTTCTGGTGGACAACTTCTTACCTCCTTCACCTGCTTTGCAGCAAACCAGACAGTACTGAAATATAAACTTCTTCCACAGAGGGAAGTTAGGCTACGGCTGCTGGGATAGGAATGAAACCAGCCAGGGATGGTTTCCTGTCTGGCAGATACACCATTTCTGTATTGCGCAAACTTCTGGAGCAGGACCGCAAACACCTACTTCCTGCACGAGCCAGCACTAGCTCAATAGCCCTTAGAAGTAAAATCTGGCACAGCTCACTGTGCCCAAGTGTAAGACATTTTACCAATTTCATAAAATGTTTTATAGTTTTTATTAATTGTCCACTTTGTCCTTGCGCAGGGAACTCCACCCCACAGGAGAGGGAGCTGAAGGAAACCTGTGCTTCTCCAGGGACAGTTTGAAGCCTGGTATCTGTGGCCATAAAATGTTTTATAAGTTGAGAAACCGCACTTTGTCTTGAGGTGCTGGAGCTCCAGCTGGACGTGAGTTTCCTTTTGCCAGTTTGGCTGATGCGGTGGTAACCTCTGCCAGAGGGACAATGACAGTGAGCAGAGCAGCCCTTGCTGCTCCCCCTGAACCACAGAGGTCCCCAGGGGAGAAGATACGCAGACATATGCTAATGGACACCCACATGCAAAAAACTTCTCGCTGGTTTCCCACGAGGCTTGCAGGTGGCATGAAGCCCAGATGCAAAATCAAGTCAGTACCAGCAGCAGAGCTGCAGCCAGAGGAGCTGCACCTGTCTGCTTCACTTTCCTGCTCAGCATTCTGGTGAAGTCGGAAAATTCATCCCTAACTGAGCAAGCTGCGAACTACAACCACACATCTAAATTTTCCACTCAGACACCTTCACAAAGTTGAAGCAGAACTTGCAGCAGCATTGCATTAATGCAACATGGAAACAGCCCCCACAGCTGTCTCCTGCTTCTCTACAATATATGGCAACAGAATTTAAAATTTGGCTTGATATTCCCAAATAACTGAAACGATTTTTGTTGTTAAAGACTATTGGACTAAAGAGAATGCCCCTTCCATGAACCCACGTTTGCCATGAGCCATCAGTGCTATCACTACCAGGCTCCAGAGACGGGCTTGCGTGCCTGGGGCTGCAGGCTAGAGACTTGGGGAGCAGTCAGAAGATATCACTGTGATAGACCTAACTAGTTTATCTGGCCAAGAACTCTCCCTAAACACATTGTTATATTCTGAAATCAGTTCTTCAACTCCCTATAATGAGAGGATGCTGGTGCTTCTTTCTTCTCTTGCAGACATAACTTGCAGCTGTTTGCAAACAGCTGATACGAATTTTTTGGTCGCCTGTCTAACAGCACAGTAATTGTGCCTGCCACCAAACTGGAGGAATTTATGCTACAGTGTGAATTTCAAGCACATACTATCAGATTATCTGTTGGGAAATGTTTGTCTGCAGGGGTGAGCTGTGTGTGAAGGCCTCACACAGTCACACGGGAACTCAGTTTCCAGGGTGGGATCCAGCCCCTCAAGTCGTGTTTCCCAGACTCCAAGAAACTTGCTAAGCTTCCAAAGGAACCTGCTACTTTCTTGTAACTGGCTTGTAGTCTCTTTTTTTCCAGAGTACTATTTCTCTTGGTAACTGCCATTAAGTGAAAGCGTGGACTCTGAGGCAGGCAAACGGGATCTCATCTTCAGAGGATCCTTGCTTCTTCAACCCATCAGCAATGATAAAGCAAGAAAAGAGAGGCACTTAGTAAAATCCAGGTAAATGCAAGTGCTCCATTTCAGTAGCTCATTCAACCAGATAAACTCCCATCAGCCACACAGATGAAGGTCTTCTTAATCAGACAATACTGATCTTTGATTACACCACATAAAAACAATGGAAAGGAGCTGCGCAGGCGGCTTTGCCCAAAGGGACCTGTTACTGCAGCTGGTCAGGGAAAACAGCTTTATCCCCACAATCAGCCAGGACTGAACTACAAGATGAAGAAAAACTCAGACATCAACAACCCCATTTAAATCGAAAAGATAACCTGCAACAATAAAACTTCAAGGTGAGGTCTGAGGTTTTCCACAAAATTACAAATAGAAAAGGTTAGTGTACTGGGCTTTGGGGACCTTTCAACATATGTAGTTACAGAAGCATGACAAAAACAGGGTTACCAATTTCAGCATGCTTTGAAGCAGGGACTTTTTCAGAATTAAACCTTTCAACCAGCAAGTAATGTCTGAATGCTGAAAGGCTTGTCACAGAGTTCAAGAGTTTAGATATTTATTTTCTCCTAGCCTTGAAAAAGTGTGCTTTTTTTTTTTTTTTTGTGGTTTTCCAAACAGTAAATTAAGCTTTGGTTTGTAAATGAGGATGATATATGGCCTAGGCAGAGCTGGGTAATGGATGGGAATTTTTCAGAGCTGAGGGTTGCCTTGGCAGATGACTCACGGCTGAGCTGGGCAACTTCTGGGTGGCGGTGATGGCTCACTCATGCAGAGAGATAAATTAACCCTCTGTTGAAATGATGCGTTACCCACTTTCTAGAAGGTTTCACAGTCTCCCCCTGAATTATCTCCTGCAAAGCCTTTGTTTTCACAAGATTTTCTGAATGCTCGGGCTTTGGTTTCCATTAGTTTTCCTCTCTGCAGAACAACTCTTTGCTTCCACTCCAAGATCACAAGAACAGCTGTTTTCCAGGAAATAGTCTGGGAAAAGTTTCAGTAACAGCTTCCTGCACTGAGCTCCGTGCTCCACCCACAGGTTTAGCTTTATCAGCGGTCAGACAATAAGAAAACATTCAGGTTTTGAAGTTCCTGTTACTGCCTCCGTGGCCACTTGTTCCCAGCACATGGAAATGTCATATTTTTATCCTTTACCATCTCCTGTACTTTCTTCCTCACTTCTTGTCCTTTCCTCCTTCATCCCAAAGCAGCTTCAACAGTTTTGGAAACTTCAAATCTTCCACTCCTTCCTTTGCATCTTTCGCACCTAAGTCCCCAGCACGTCTAGATGGGCAGCACCGCACTGGAGATGCAGCATGGCATAACCACGAGTTTCTCAGGACTGACATGAAGAACATCCTCAGTGACTACCTGTTCTCCATTTCCTTTGAGAGCTGGAAAGGTATTTTGGAGGACTCCGCTCAAATAAAAGAGGCTTTGTCTTCTTTCTTCTGTTTGGAGACGATATGAAGGTATCTAAATGAAGGCTGTGTTTGGAAACTCGTTGCATAGCCATCACATCTGTCTGTTTAAAGTTTGGGCATCTTCCTCTGAAAGATAAGCTGGTTTCTGTCTCTTATTCATTCTCCTCTTTTAAAGTAAACCTTCTTATGTAAGACTGACTAATCAGTATTCTGTCCTTGCTAATACAAGGAAGGGAATTGGTAAAATTAGTTTCACCACGCAGAGGACAAAACACAGTATTTTAAAGAAGTTTTTAAAGTGCTCTTTATTCTGGCAGCACCTTTTCTGCCATGGATCAAACTGTTGAACACGGTGTCCACAATCATGAGGGCATCTTCTTCGAAGACGGGATCAAACATGGACTGTGTGTCATTTCAGGTCCTCTTTGAGCAAACCTGAATATCAGGCTTTTCAGGCCGCCTCGGTGAGCAATTAAATGAGATTCTGCCAAGAGCTGTCACCTGCAGGTTTCCTCATCCTGGGGGACAGCACATTTTTTTGCAGATATTTGAGTAGTCCTACAATGCAAAAAGCTGAGGTTTAACAAGGTGGCAGACAAATATGTTCTTCTTCCAAAAAAAAAAAAAAAAAAAAAAAAAAAAAAAAAAAAAAAAAAAAAAAAAAAAAAAAAAAAAAAAAAA
>WHYT01015270.1:0-11583 GCA_009806455.1 Tetrax tetrax | reverse complement strand
GTGTATCCCACCCCAGCTCACATATACTTCTCCCAGTGGCATGAGCCTGGCTCAGTCCCCAGCTCTGGGGGCCCTAGAAAGGAACTTAGGGAAGGGGTACAATTATTTATCCTACAATTAGCCCATTCCCTGGGTGACCTCACCTTCAATCTTTGTCCTCTGCAGCAACGGCTTGAAAAATAGCAACAACTTCCATACAGCTTTTGTACAATAAATATCAAAGGAATAAAGGAAAAAAGAAAACATTACCTATTGGGGATTTCAACTGGGATGCTGCGGTTAGGCAAAACCTCCATGACACAATGGAAAGTAGAAAGGATCAACATTAAACAAGGAATGACCTTCCAGCACTACCTAGCAATTTAATCATGAGCAGAGCGTCTGACCCCACATAAGAAGAAGTGGCTACTTCTGTAGTCTCTGTAGGAGGGATAGAGGCAACTATATTGATCCTCATAAGAGGTCCTTGGAGGTTTTCAGCTTTTTCCCTTTATTTTCCCAGGTTTTGCATTTTCAGTCTCTTTGGGAACATATTTTAATGGTCTTAGTTGAGTGCAGCTTTCCCCACAATCCTGTTCACTGCTATGCTTCATCATCTGGAAATAAGTAAAAATCATCACTGCTCTAAAACTTCTGAACTTTGTCCTTTTAAAAGAACCTCTTCTCCTTATCCCTAACATTGTCAACATCTGCATCCTTGGCTAATCTAGGCCTAGAAGCAAGGATTCTTGATAATTCTCAGATAAACAATTAGAGAAACACTATAAAAATGGATTGTGGAGAGGCCCCTCATCCTCCTCTCTATTCCAGAGATTACTGAACTGAGGAAACACCAATTAAGGCTAAAGCAAAGAGGCATGAAGACACATAGGTTTTAATCGTGCTGGCTATTGGCTGAAGCATATTTTAAACATCTAGTTTAAAGTTGTTCCATTTCCTCCGCTTCAGTAAACAGAAGGTGTGTACAGCCCATAATTACATAGACAAGTTTTGATGACTGCTTCCTCTTTTGCACAAAGATTTTTCTCAGTTTTGTTTTTAAACAGACTCTCCCATCAGCTGATTTTCTGTGCTGATAGCCATAAATTAAAAAGACAATCAGACATCCTTTGAGACACAACAGACTTGCCCTGTGAATGTCTCATCATTCTCGGATTTCTGAAGTTTACTGCAGTTATCTAGCTCACGTGTTTTGCAAATGATTCAAATAAAGAATGAGTCAGATTGGCAGAGGTAGCAGGAAAATGATTAGATGATGATTTACTGTTATGATAACCATCCTGCAGCTCGGTAACTCCAGTGCAGAATTTAGCCACACTGCCAGAGAATAACATTAAAGTCAACAGAGTTCAGAATAAAACTTATTCTTGTAGGATTAAATACAATCAGTTATGTTTAACATTTATATTATATATAATGTTATTATGTTAATTACATTTATATTTAAATAAAAGTAATTATATTTCTTATGTAGCCCTCAAATGTATCTTCTGAATCAGGGAGTCCTTATTCTTGTAGATTATCAGAAACCGGTAGAATAAAAGAAGGGAAAGATTACTTCATGCCCATCCCATTTTCAGCAGCCCAAGCATCTTCTTTCTCAGATGTCCCATAGCCACCATCACAGGCACGTGTCTGAGCTGACCCTGCCTGGCAATGCTTGATGTGCCGTGCTGGTTCTCCCTCATGCCCAGAGCATGGGTCAAATACTTTAAAACCACAGGAAAATGAACCAATCCCATTACCCCAGAGAACACAACGACTTTGATCCTCCACTCCAATAGCATTCCTGCCAGATACTCCTCCACTCACATTGGGAACTTCCCTCCATCACATCTGCCATACACTGATTATTGGTGGGGGTGGAAGAGCAGCCAGATGCATCCAACTGGAATGACCTTAACTGTTACGAGAACAAGCAAGAGAAAACTTCTCTCTTCATGGTGGAACGCTTCAGCAGCAGGCTGTCTTGAGTGCTCCCTCCAAAAAGCTCTATTCAGCACCATGCCTTAGCAGCAAACTCCTGTGCATGTAGAGGAGAAGTAAACAGAGGAAAAGAAATAACAGGTAGGAAATATCTATATGTACTGCAACTGCAACTTTGACAAGTTCTCCTTCTCTTTACCCTACAAAAAACACACCGTGTTCTGCTCCTGGGTGAGGTCTGAACCACCGAAGCCTCTATTGTTCTGGGAGGTCACCAGACAGGCTCTGTTTCCTGGCTGCCAGCTGCCTGGTTTCTCAGCTTGCATTTTTTTCCCATGCAAACAGAAGATGAGTTTACAGCTTGTTGGATTTATAAGGTCTTGTTCTATTTGTAAGCTCCTGTTCTGTTGGGAGGACATTAAAACTAACTGAAAAAAAAATGAAAAATTCACATTAGAATGAATATAGGAAATGACAGTTAAGGATATTCGCAATCTTTCTGTAGTAATGAATCCCCCCAAATATACTAATGAAAGAGAACTAATACTGTTGCTTCAGGGTTAGAAGGGAGGCTGTGACTTCGAGGTTTTGGACTTACAGGTCACTTTGCCTGTAAATCTGTGAAAGAATGTGATCTTCCTTTAACCTCTCATAAGTACCAGGTGAAATGTATTATTTTGGCAATTGCTCCAATTACGTATATACCTCACATTTACAACTATTCTATTATAATTTGTCTATGTAAATTAATAGTGTGATAACAATGTCAATCCAGTATCATCAACCAATAACCCCCACCTCAAACATCTTACAACCTAGGATAAATAGACTCCAACAACAACAAGAAATTAAAAGGAAGAATAGTATGCTTACTTTTCACCAAGTTTGCTTAAATTCTGATTTTTTTTCTTTATTTAAGGATGTGTTTGGTTGGTAGAACATAATTTAGAAGGAAGAGACAAACAGTTGTTCTAAACCCTGGGCATTACAATTAAAAAAAAATGTGAAGGGGAAGCTGGGAAAAGGAATAGAAATAAAATCACAAATAATCATTGCAAAAAATATAATGGATAGATACAATAACTATCACAATTGCCAATACTAGATTCAGTGCATTGCTTATTGTGCATGCTTATCGTTTGGAGGATAAATTCATGAACAGGGATTCTAGCAATTGTCTCTCATCCCTTGCAGGTTTCCCAAAACTGCAGGTCCAACAGCTCATTGACTGACTGCCCCAGTGACACTATTTTCCCATATATGGCACCAAGAATTTCTTAAATGAGGTTTTTAAAGGCCTGACAAGGTATTTCATTTGTTGTTTTTGTGGGCGCTGTCATTTTCTGCTTTCTGTCAATGACTGAGATACCATAAAAATGGGTTTTTCAAGCAGATTCAGCCCTGAGATAAAACTGAAAGTTCACAATATTTACTTTGACTAAGCATCCAAACTTCAGTGGGCTTCCCTGATCTGAACCTTCTGGTTTTTAGACTTGACACCATCACTGACAGATTTATTGACCAAAACCAGAATTCTGTGAGTCTGTGACACTCCTGGGCTTGAGACTTAGATGCCACCATTGCCAGATACATGGTGACTTCTACTTGATGTGGCCTTTTCTGAGGCCTTTTCTAAGAACCTGACGCTCAGGGATGCAATGTTTGCACTAACAGCCCTGAGGCCAACTGTCCCACAGTCTGTGCCCCTGTGTGACTCCCCAGCCTGCGTGATGGGAGGTGGGATCTTCATCACCAGCTCGAGGAGGAGGAGGAGGTGGTGGTGTTTCCAGAGCCCCATGAGAGGCTGGCAAGGGAAGGCCTGCTCCCTCCTTCCTAGCCCAGGGATGTTCCAGCACCGTAGCCACCAGGCGTACCCCAGGGGGGTCACTTCCCACAGGGTCACTGAGATCACCCTATGGAGTGACCAGTGTCACTGGAGAGGGGTCACATGCCACAGGATCATAAGGGACATGCCAAAGAGGGAGTGGGATGCCATCCCATGGAGTCACTATGGTTAGGCCAAGAGGGTCACATCCCGTGGGATGACCAGGAACTCTCCAGCAACAGCTGCAGGAGTGGGTGGAGGCTTGCGGGGGAGCCTGCTCCAGGTGCAGACTCCCAGAGGGGTCTGCTAGCTTTCTCCTCTTCCCTGCCATGCTCAGCTAGACCCTATAGCCCTCCTGGCATAGGACATCCCACCCTGCACCTGCTCCACGGTGCACCTCCTGGGGCACCTGCTCCTCAGGGCACCCCACCAGTTCCTCTGAGCACTCAGGAGGCAACTGCAGAGCATCTCCCTCCAATGGCCCTGCCCGCAGCTCTGGGGTCCAGACTGGTACTTCCCCATAACGCGTTATCAGAAATGCTCTTGACTAATTTATCAGGGTCCTGACGACTCCATGTTGCAAAACTGTCCCTGGTATCCCCCAGAGCTGCAGGGCAGTGGGCAGCGACTGGTGCCTGTTTGGGGAGGCTCCTCCACTGCTCACCCCTTCCTCGGGTCTTTCAGAGGTCCTCTGCCACCTCCTCAGCAGAGAACTTCCTTCGCCTCTCCCTGCCTGTCACCATGCTCTGCTGTAACTGCAGACACGGCCTGGTCACACCAGCCATCCTCTGATAGATTCCTGCCACAATTGAACTGCCTTCTGTTAAAAACAGCAACTTCTGACTTCCAATGTGTTTGCAGATTGAGAGCTTCTTCCAGATTTGCAGCTCATGTGCCCCCATCTCTGCCAGCTCCACTTCATTGCACACTGCAGGATGATGAAATAGGGAGGGAGGACGGCATCATGCAACCCAAAGCATGATGCAATACAAGATATTGTCATGCAAATTCAACCCCTACACCTGCCTGTGAGACGAAGCCCACACACCTCCTCACTGTGACCCTCCTCTGCTTCCTCCCTCTGGGATCCACGCTCCTCTGCTCCTCTCCTGCACACTTGGAGCTGGAGAGGATGGTGACAGCCCTGCCAAGGGGCACAGGGCACACACACTGCACCCAGACCCATGGTGGGGGCAGGGAGCAGCTGACACTGGGACCTTCCCAAAGCACAGAGGGCCCAGAGAATACAAACAGGTTGTAAAGAGCAAAAATTACTTTGTTGTTGTCAAGTGCAAAACCCTTTTTCCTGTTTCCCCTATTTACTTCTCCTTTATACTCTTTGGAGTCAGCCGGTGCATCTGCAGAGACATCTCTGGTGAGGAAGAACACGGTGTCCTAACCCTCGAAGGGAGACTTCTTATTTCTGACTTGTTTGTTTGCACTCTTAATGCCAAAAGGTCACTATCCCACCAGTAACCAGCACCCCACAGTGTCACACCCACGGCCAAAACTCTGTGTGTGTGGGGTCCTGGGGTGTGACACGCAGCATGTAGCTGTGGATGCATGGGAGAAGCTTCTCCCCATGTTCAGGGCCAGCGTGGACATCAAACACGTCCAGCTCTCTGCTGGTTTTGCTCTCCCTGATGTCGCCTGGAAACCAAGCAGGATCTCCAAGGTGGTGTTCGTTTAGCACAGAGGGGATTATGGCTGCACGCTGGTGGTGCCACATGGATCTGCTCCCCATAGAAGGGCTTCCCAGAAGTCCAGAAGTGGATGGATCAGCCCTTAGGTCAGCATGGTCAGACAGGCACTCAAGGAGGACAGCACTCCTGTCTGCACCTGACCACTCTGTCCCATCACTTGCAGCACATCCTCCTCTTCTCTACGAGCTGCTGACATCTGTAGAGAAAGCACTGGGAGCCCAAAGGCAGCACTTCATGGCAGGAAGGGACAAGCCTCCTTCCATTCCCGTGCAAGGTCGTTGCTACCGACACGTTTCTTCTTGCAGCCCTTCGTGCCTAAAGCTCTTGCTGCATATCTGCAGAGCAGCTGTAGGGGAATTTCCATCCCCAGGAGGGTTTTCGTTTTCTCTGTTTAGAAGAAGTAGCAAAAGCCACACTCCCCTCCCTCTCTTTATGTTTCTGTGGGTGAAAAGTAAAAACGAAAAGGAAATAAGCTCATTTCGGCACAATCAAAGCTTTAAAGCGAAACTAGCTCACAACATAGGGATGCCGTCAGCCCTCTTGCCAGCTCTGTTGTCAGTCTAGTGATGAGTCAGGCGGTTGTCTGTGATTTCAGCCTGCCCCACTTCTCAGCAAGCCCAGCTTGCACAGGGACTAGTACGGTCGAGAGGCAGGGCATACATCAGGTTTTGCATTGCCATGATGCACCGTGCAGATCCAGAAATGGAAATGGTCCAGCCTCCTCCAGGGATGCTCTGGTGGCTGGAGACTGCCAGTACTCAGCAGAGCACCCCAAAATGGGCATACCTTGGCAGTGTGTGCATGCATGTATGGGGTAAGGGCACAGCCTGCTCCCATACTCCTGTCAGCTCCTGAGGTCTGGGCTATGATGATGTATCCACAATATTGTCTCATACTTTTGCGCCTTCTTTTCATAAAAAGACATTTTGAAGTGAAACTCAAATTGTATTCTTATTATTTCCTTCTTATAGCAAAGACATGGCACCAAGGTCCCCAACCGAACACACTTAATCACTTATTCATATGAATCAGTTGTGATTCAAATTGTAGAGGAGATCCTACACTTTCTTATAATATTGAACATACCATTTGCCTTTTCCAAGTGTATAGCTCTGATCTTTACAATAAATAAAACAGTTAAGCCCTAAAAATTTCAAAGGAGAAGGTTATCAAAGGATACTGTATTCCACCCTGGTTTGGTCCCTGCTTTCTGTTATTAATTCTGTTCGCCTTGTCCCCTAAGTTCCCCAGTTAAAACCTTCTTTTCTGTGTTAAATCTGCTTTGTAGGATTTAGGGGCACTAGGTGATTCTTTATCCAACTAGAGATTGCTCAAACAAGGCACTTCCAAAACCCGGCTCAGAGAAAATATTGTTCAGAGTAGTCTGAAAATCCCCTAACCATGCAAAACAGCTCTTGTCCCAACTGAGGGGCATTGGAAAGGCACAGGGGACACACTGCAGCGCTGAGGGACACCTCAGTGCCAGCCCAGGAGTCCCAGGTCACCATGCTGGTGTTCCAGCAGAGCTCCTTCAGATTCCCTAATTCTCCTGTAAGACTTTAGTGACTCACAGTCACCGAGAATGAGCCCTGCCTGGGTTACCAGATTGCTGGCTCAGCTGCAAGGCACGGGCATGCCAGAAAAATGCCAAGTGTCTCACACATGGGATTTCCCCCTTTTTTTTTTTTTTTCCCAGTCCCACATTTGCTGCATTGGCTATGTACAAACATTACGACAAAATGCAGAGGAGGCATAGGGAACAGGAGAAACAGGAGGTAGCCAGAGCCTGAAAAAGATCTGTCAGACCAGCAGGCCACGATGAATTCCAGAAATTGAGCACATTCAAATTCTCAACAAAGATAGCAAGACAGAAAATAACCATAGTCACCATCCCCAGAAGGACTTCTGCAAAAACCCAGGAGCGATGGTGCAGCTGTGCTAACAGTATGCTTGGCGTTTGCAAAGACACCTACGCGTATGGAGGACAGCTCTTCAGCAAATGCTCCACCAGCCTGACAAACAGTAATCAACACCAATATTTACTTTATTAATACCTACTTCTTCTGCATAGCAGTTGCGAAGACTGGCCTTTATGAGGATATTGTCATCCTCACGGGTGCTAAAACCCACTTAACAAACTATGTAGTGAATTTTGCCTGCTCTTACATCCTCTTTAGCACTTCAGAAATTGTTTTTTGGTGACTACCAATGGCCTGGATCAGGAATGGCTTTACAAGGAGCCACTTGCAATGTCTTTGCTTTCTGCTTTAACAGAAAGTGCAGCTCACCAGATAATCTGCCCCTGCTGATTCAGAATTGACTGTATAACAGCCTGCGACCAGGAAAATTCAGTCAACTAGGTGTCATCACAGTTATTTCTTAATTAAGGAGCACACAGTCAATATAAACTCTCTTACACTCCAAATATATCCAGGAGGGGCTCTGCTACCCAACCCGGTCCTCAATCAAATGCTATTGCTCTCAGTAGGCAAACTGCTTTGCTCACCCTGGCTTGGGTGAGCACCAGATCAGGCACACATGAGTAATTTCTCAGAAGGATTTTGGAAGTAATTAATTAATGCTGCCTGCTTGGGACGCAGGTGGTTGCAGAGGAAAAGAAGGGTGTTCATCCCCTCCATCAGTGACAGAGCACTGTGATAGATGAACAAGTCATGCAAGCTCACCTTTTGCTAAGAAAATTATCGTTTACGCTTTCAAGGGAAGCAGGAGAGAAAGAACAGCATAGGAGGAAGTATCTAAGAATTAGTGGAAAGGCCATTAGGTAATATTTAAACAGCAGATAAGACCTGTGCAATTGGGGTTACATCCCAGCAGTGGGCAGTTCTCCTTAATTTCTTTTCCTGTCCGGTACTGGAACATACCAGCAACTCAAAGTTGAATTAGCTGGAGTATTTCATTTAACTACAGATGCATTCACATTTTTCCTCGCCATAGAGGAGATGTTGGCAGCGCAGCAGCAGTTGCCACCAGAAAGTATCTAGCACACAACAAAGCCATTTCCTTGAAAAGTGAGATTGAGATTAATGTGTAAGGCTTGAGGATTTATGAAGCTCTACTTGTAACGGTGAGAGAGATCCCTGTTAGAATGATTTAAGAAATAAAAAAAAAAAAAAAAAAGCCTGCTGAGTCCATCATCACTCTCGCTTGGCACAGCCGCACCCTGCTGCGCTTTCCCGAAATGACCTTTGGTTTACACTTCTGATGATAAAGCCAAGATTCCTGCTCAGGTGCTGGGACCCATGAGGATCAACAAGAACCGCCGACTCTGTGGTCTGCAGAAATGGTAAAGGGGAGAAAGAAACAAACAGCGATTTATTTAAGATCATATAGGGAGGCACGGAAACAACCTGATGCTGATTCAGCACAAATGAATGTGCAGAGGAAAACCAGCCCATTTCCTTTATCTGCTACTCTTGATTTCGTTTCTGCAACATTCGTTTCCTTTCAGCAAGCCTGCCCGCCGGTGATATTCATACAGGCAGTCCAGGGCACATTGGCATTGAATAACGTGTTCCAGTTAGACCACATCACCAAGACAACGGCGAAGCTCGGGGCATGGTACCTGGCGATGATTCTCTCTTCTAGGCTGTGTAATTGCGCTAACTTTAAATAATGCCAAACAGAAATAAACTGAAGGCTGCTCCAAGGGGTCTGTGCTCCTTGGGCCGCTGCTCTGCTCCCCGCCGCGGCCGTGCCCACCTGGGGACCCATGGTCCTACTCGCTGGAGCCAGAGCAAGAAACAACTTTTGTTTCTGGTAGAGCAGAACTTTTTGTTCTGGTAGAGCAGCTTCCCAGAGACCTGTGCTTCCCACAGCCACACCATTTTCTTTAAGGGAACTGAAACAAAAAAAACAACAAAACGTCAGAGCTCGCCTGTGGCTTGAAACCACAATGGACTTTTCTCTCGCTCTGCCCCTGTTGTGCAATCCTATAACGGGCAGCCCCCTCACCAGGTGCTGCTCCCACCATAACGGGCTGTGATTTGTCATGCACCAGTAAGGCCCCCGCACACCAGTAAAGCCCTGTGGGGAGGTGGGCTGGATCCAGAGCTGGTGCTGGCCAGCTCCCCTCTAAACAGTGAGGCTTCCAGCCTTACATCACTGTGCTCAGATACTGGGCTCTGACTGGGGTGACTGGGTGGCACTCAGCAGAGGTGAGCACTTCAGACACTCCGTCTTACAGGCGGGTCTATTAACCCGTTTAGTACACTAAAGTACCCGCTGTTCTTATTACCCTACCACTATTTTAAAGTAAGGAAAATAAAATAATTCCTGCAACTCTACTATCCCACCAGTTTGTGCCCATCTGTCCTGGCACAGAAAGCACCTCCTCGCCCACATATGCCCAAAAGAAGGGCCCATCTCTCAGTGCAGCTGCAGAGATAGAGGCTGCCTTTACAAATCGTCCCCTTTTTGGGTGAAGAAGCGTTGCTAAGCAGGAGAGGATCGAGGTTCATTTGGTTTTGACCTCACTGGAGGAAGTAATTTAAATAATTTGCCCAAGTATTCGGTCTGTCTCCAAATTCACAAAGAAGAGCAAGCCCCAGGTCATCCCCTCTGCCTAAAAGAGTGGAATAAATGATTGAAATAAATTAACAAAATTAATAAGCAAAATAACACACATGTGCCCAGCAGCACTAGAGACTGGTGTGTGTCCTCCTCCCCTGAGCATTTGGGACTGCTGAGCACTGACAGCACTGGGGGTATGTGGGGATCTTGGTAAGCACCCCAGGTTCCTGCACCAGTGTGATTTACAGTGATTTATCGAGCAGCCGTCAGGCCATGGCCACGAGATGCAGCCCTGGGCATCACATGGCTGCAGCCCACATGTGAGGGATGACACGTCATGCAGTGTGACACACTCCTGAGCTGTTTACCTGCCTTCCCGCCATCTAAAACCCAACAAACTTGTTTTGGAGAAACCGTTTCTTATGTAGCAGGAATGACACGGTCAAAGGGCAGCTCTCCCTGAAAGGGGCTGGGTTACAAACAAGAGGTGTTCACACCGATGAAAAAAAAGACCCTGGACACATGAAGTCAAGCCAATAAGCCTATTTGCTATATAGGTTTTATACAAAGGACGAGGGATGAAGGTAATACGTTCTCAAACAAATCAGAAATTCCTCTGTGGTCAGCCTAAGCTGCTCTGACACCAGATCACAACCCATCAAAGTGTTGGTCTGTATTACACCGTGGCATCTTTTCCTGCTTGAAGCTGTGTTTTGATGGGATAGGTGGGTATTCACTGGCTTTCAGACACAAATTGGTTCTTTGTTACGTCTGGCCCGTCTGTGCTTTCTTTGTGCCAAACTGTTTTCATTTGCCCCTCCTGGGGATGGAGGAGGAGCTGACAGAGAGCTTATGGGTCAGGATTAGAGGAAGGGCAGGAACAGGTGACATTATGGTGGGGGTTTGCTACAGACCACCTGGCCAGGGGGACCGAGTGGACAAGGCGCTCTACAACCAGATAGGAGCAGCCTCACGGTCACAAGCCCTGGTCCTCATGGGGGACTTCAACCACCCCGACATCTGTTGGAGAGACAACACGGCAGGGCACAGGCAGTCCAGGAGGTTCCTGCAATGTGTGGATGACAACTTCCTCCTGCAGGCGATAGAGGAGCCAACGAGGAGGGGTGCCGTGCTCGACCTTGTGCTCACCAACAAGGTGGGGTGGGGTGGGGGACATGAAGCGCAAGGACAGCCTTGGCTGCAGTGACCATGAGACAGTGCAGTTAGAGATCCCTGGGGTAGTGAGGAGGGAGTGCAGCAAGCTCTCTGCCCTGGACTTCAGGAGAACAGACTTCAGCCTCTTCAGGGATCTGATGGGCAAAGTGCCACAGGATACAGCCCTGGAGGGAAGAGGGGCCCAGGAAAGTTGGTTGATACTCAAGGAGCACCTCCTCCAAGCTCAGCAGTGATGCTTCCTGATAGAATCATAGAATGGTTAGGGTTGGAAGGGACCTTCAAAGGTCATCTAGTCCAACCCCCCCTGCAAGAAGCAGGGACATCCCTGACTAGATCAGGTTGCTCAGAGCCTCATCCAACCTGGCCTTGAACGTTTCCAGGGATGGGGCATCCACCACCTCTCTGGGCAACCTGTTCCAGTGC